>JAEKOY010000673.1:0-21766 GCA_021234595.1 Delia radicum | reverse complement strand
GCTGGAACGTGTACCAGGTGTTACACGACTAAGGTCAGGACTTTGATAATAGTGTAAACAATGTAACCCATATTGTCCACATTATTGTGATGGGCTCTGACCATAAGTGGAAGGTAACCGGGGTTTTATTTCGGTCCGAGCGTCTGTTTTTCCATATTGGGCGGCTTGGGGCGATCTAAATTCCGGTTTTTTTCGAAATCCAGGCGCGTCTGCCTCATATTGAGCGGCTTCCTGGTCCGCGTCTGTACCCAGAGGTCGGCGGTTTTTCTTTTAAAACGATGATTTGGTGAGTATGAATTATGGAAAGTACGACAAATGAAGAAGAAATACGGCGGTAATATACGCCCAAACGTCGGTGTTAGCAGTGACTGCGACCACCGGCGGGCACGGTGGGGAATCTACTTCCCCTCTGCGTGTCGCCAGCGGTCACACATTCTCTGCCGTGGTGGCGTCCCACGTGCGGATGTATTAAAGACGTTACGCCTAGAAAATTGACACGGATGGATGCTGATGTTGGCTCAGACTCGGATCTTGATAGTGTCAAAACTGTAACATCAAAGGATGAACATGAGCTTCTAAGTCTCCCACTACGCAGAAAGGTATACCTCCTCTAAGAGAGAAAGACCGAGACGCAGTAAAGAGTGGTCTATAAAGCTCTATCTGAATACAAGGCTGCGATCAGAATTCAACATCGTCTTAGCTCAATAACCAATCCTTCCTCCGAAGAGAAAGATAGGCTGCAGTGGGCAACAGGCGCTATGAAAAAGGCCGGGCTACATTTTGGTAACACCGTAAGTATTGCCGCCAACAATTCACGGTTCCCAATTGCATTGAAGAAGCTGTGATTAAGAGCATGCAGGAGAAGAGACAACGGTCGGTCGATTGATTCCCAGCTCGCCACCAATCCCAAAAAACCCTAAAAAGCGCAAGCATCTCCACGAAGACGTAAGACCCAGCAACGTCCAAAGCCGTCGTGGAACCTGTGCCTAAGGTTGCCAAAAGTTAGCGAAGTAGCTAACGACGCCATTTGAGCGTGGCACTTCTAGACATGAGCAATCCTTACGGTCAATGTCCAATGATCGGTGGATACAGTTGAGTCCCTAATCTGTGGGGAGATCGTCGCAAAGATGGAAGCTGAACCAGAGCAACCGATGCCCTTCATTCGATGGAGCGGGTTGGTTTAATGGAGTAAAGCTCATTAAGTGCAAGGACGATGTGACGTTGGGATGGGTGTGAAGAAAGTGGTTCCGAGACTCAAAGGCCGTGGAAAAGATGCGCAACTTAAGATTGTGGATCGATCCAATATCCCCCGAAATCCCAAAGGCAAAAGTAAAAATTCCGCGCATTGTAAAGCCGGACGTAACCCCTACGCCTTCTACAGAGCCAAAAACCCTGACATTCCGACTAGAGAGTGGAAGGTTTTGCATGTCGATAAAGGCAGCAAGGATGGTCAAAATTACATACTGCAGATAACAAAGGAGGCTGAGGACCTATTGTATCCGCGGTATGGTAAAATGTCATGGGGCGTGGGTAGTGTGTTTCTGAAACTCAAGAAACGACATCCGAGAAGTAACGCAAACCCCAACACCTTAGAGGCCGATGAAGTGGAAACGGGATTTAGCCGCTGCCACCGCTGCCGCAGCTGGACTTATTTTGGGTGAAACAGCCGCTGAAAGCTGAGCCCCGGCGGGAGATCTTGGTTGATAATGCTAAAGATCCTGCAAATAAACCCTCCAGCACAGTAAAATGGCTTCGGTCGAAACTCCTTCTTGTTCTAGAGGAGGGTCGCTACGACGTTAGCCTTGATTCAGGAGCCCTGGATCTCTAACGGGAAATCAGGTATCTGGGTTAAAGGTCACGTGCCTTTTATACATACTTCCCAAAGTTGTAAGTAGAATTCGATCTGTTATACTTGTTAGGAAGAACCTATGCTCACATATTCTCTTTATTACCAGCACCGATGATCTCACGGTAGTGGCAATAGAAAATGGCAAAAGATGATAATATACTCTTTGCATCTTCTTATATGCCACATGGTAAAGATGGCCCCTCCAGCTGAACTTCAGAGACTTGTCGTAGAAAACTTGTGCCAAGAAGCAAACTCTGGTGGTGGGCACTGACGCGAACTCACACACCACACAATATGGGGCGGTAAGGATATCAACGCTAGAGGTGAGTCTCTTATTAGCTTTATATTACAAACTAACCTACAGATTGCTAACAGGGGTGAGGCACCGACTTATATAGGGCCCCACCTCTAGAAATGTTCTTGATTTGACACTGTATATGGGTGAAAGAGTGGGGGTGGAGGAGTGGAAGGTATTATCACGTCCCTCCTTCTCTGATCACTGTTACATCTCTTTTAACGTGTGTTTTAATACACCGGACAGTAGGGTTATTTAGGAATCCTAGAAGAACTGACTGGTCCAAATACTCTTCTTACTGGTCAGGGACTAAGCCAAACCGCGGACGTTTAAACAGTCCGGGTGAGGTAGACTCTGCGGTGGACGATTTGGTGACGAAAGTTGTAGGTTCCTATGAGGCATCATGTCCTCTTACACGGACCAGGCGTAAGTCCAAACCTCCCTGGTGGAACAGGGATTTGGACTGTCAAAGACGCGAACTCCGTGAGCTCTTTAAATTGGCGAAAGGTGCGGACCAATTAGAGTGCTGGGGGGAATACAGAGATGCACTGAGATCTTACAAGCGTGACATACGTAGGGCTAAGCGAAGCTCATGGCGAGACTTCTGCGGCAACATCGAAGGGTTTGGGGAGACCACCAGACTAAGGAAGATGCTTGCTAGAGATCCGTCTATGCCAAGCACTATATGTACGGAGAATGGGGAGTGGACAGGAGGTAGCGGGGAGACTCTGAATGTACTGGTTAGATACTCACTTTCCGGGCTGCACTGACCTGTCTACCCTTGTTGAACCGGATATCTATCCGGAGAATACTGATGAACGGCTTGATCACCCGGGAAAAGGGTCAAATGGGCTGTCGACTCTTTTCAACCATATAAGTCAACCTGGGCCGGACGTATATTTCCGGCCTTGCTGCGTTATGGTGGCCACTGTTTGGTATCGTGGCTGGCCGAAATTTTCAGGGGTTGTCTGAGACTTGGATATGTGCCTGTATCCTGGAGGACAGCAAATGTTTTATTTTTACCGAAATCGAGTAAAAGCAATCACTTGTATCCAAAGGATTATAGGCCAATTAGCCTTACCTCATTCCTCCTGAAGACTTTGGAGAGAATTTTGGACTTCCATGTTCGAGAAAGCTTGGAGCCTAATTTTATATGCGACAACCAGCACGCTTACACGAAGGGAAAATCTGTTGAGACAGCACTCCAGTCGGTTGTTTCACAGATAGAAAGGGCCCTTCATTATGGGGAATTCGCCCTGGGAGTCCCTTCCTTGATATAGCTGGTGCTTTCAATAATGTGCATACAGATGCAATTTTGGAGTGTTTGGCAGGAACGGGAGCTTCTTTGGGGGCTGTAAATTGGGTAAGCAACCTGCTGGGATGCAGGATAATCTCAGCGGATTGGGGAGGAAGCGGCAGACTGCAGAGGGTGGAGCGTAGGGGAACTCCCCAAGGAGGAGTTCTCTCCCCTTTGTTGTGGACACTTGTTGTTAACGGACTTCTCGAGGAGCTTAAGTACGATGCGGGCTTCAACGACTGTGTATGCAGACGATGTAGCCGTCATTTGTCACTGGCAAATACCTGGATGTCGTCAGTTCTGTAATGGAGACTACACTTGGGATCATTAACAGGTGGGCGACCAAAGTGGGACTGGGCGTAAATCCAGAGAAGACGGATTTGGTACTTTTCACTCATAAGACCAAGGTGGGCCCGTGGAACCACACCTAGGCTAGGGGGAACCAATCTTGTTTTGAAGGACCACACAAAGTACCCTGGGGGTCATATTGGACAGCAAGCTGTCGTGGAAACTCAATGTAGAGGAGAGAGTTAAAAAGACTACAAATGCGCTCTATGCATGTAAACGAATGCTAGGCAAGACTTGGGGTCTATCTCCCAAACTCATGCACTGGGTTTACACGGCAGTGGCTAGGCCAATTTTACTCTATGAGTACTTGTTTGGTGGAAAGCGTTAGAGAAAAATGTCTTACTGTAGGCGGCTTGAGAGCTCGCAGAGACTCGCTGAAACTTTGTATAACAGGCGCACTTCGCAGCACGCCTACCGCGGCACTGGATGTAATCCTAAATCTACAACCGATTAATCTAGTGGCGGAGGGCGCCGCCAGGAAATCCGCCGTTCGCCTTTGTGCTACGGGGAGATTTACGACGAGACCTTATGGTCACGGGATGATTATTGAGGATAGGATCTGTAGCAGTGACTACACCATCTCGAAAATTGGCTTCACCACTGGCTTGCGTGTTACCCTGAGCGAATACGGCTGGTTGGCAGGCCTTCGTCCTGACCACAGAACCTTCAACTTCTTCACTGATGGTTCAAAGATGGAGGAGGGGGTCGGGGGCAGCGGTTTTCTGTCGAGAGCTGGGTATCGAGGAGTCATATAAACTTCCCGATTACTGCAGCGTCTTTCAGGCGGAAGTTATGGCGGCCAAAATGGCTGCTGACCTTGCTCTTGTTTCTGAAACGGAGGGCAGTTACTTTAATTTCTTTATTGATAGTCAGGCGGCTATCAAAGCTATCGCCGCCAACTTGACCTACTCTTCGATTGTCCAAGAGTGCAAGAACTCTCTAGGGAGACTTGGGTCCGGAAGGAGAGTCCACATCTATTGGGTTCGTGGGCACCGGGGTATTGAAGGGAATGAGGTTGCGGATGAACTGGCTAAACGGGGAGTCCATTTGCCAGTTGAAATGGCATTGGACGTTCGCGTGCCACTTCGGTCTCTGAAAAGGGATGTAGAATCCACGATGATGCGAAGAGCTGATGCGGTTTGGAGAAATACCGAACATGCAGAGTATCTAAAGTCATGTGGAAATCCTACGATCCCGTAGCGACCGAACTTTTACTGTCCTTGTCCAGGAGCGACTGTAGACTTCTTGTGGGGATTTTAACTGGTCACTGCTGGACGGCAGTTCTTGCCAATAGAGCGGGAAGGCTGGCAGAGTGACGAATGTAGATTCTGTGGGGTACCGGGGGACAGAGAGACGGTGGAACACCTAATGTGCCACTGTCCTGCTCTTGCACGCTCAAGGGCGAAATGTTTAGGGGACCACCTATTCCGCGATCTGGGAGAAATCTCAGAAATCGGAATCTTGAGACTTCTAACATTTGCTAAGAGGGTGTGGGGAACTCTGGCTACCATCACTAACGACTGACCTAACGTGGGGGTTATCGTTCCATTATCTGGTAACGCTAGGGACCTAATGGTCTATGCGGGGTCTTTGACCGGCCAGCTCAACCTAACCTAACCTAGGGGCCATCCAAGCCCACTGGGGCAATATAAAAACAACAATTTGCCAGCATTTTACGTCAAGCCCGAAAATTTACACAACATCAACAAACAACTTTTTTTATGAATTTTTAAAACCGTGTTTGTCACAAAATCCGCTTCACTTCCGTTGGAAGATCGAAAACCTAAAGTGTGACCGAAAACCTGAAGTGTTTTTAGCACATGCATAGTGCTATGATTACTCTTATATTATTTGTAACTTCAAAACAGCATTTTTTGTCGTCTTGGGGGTCTTCTTAAGATAATGAGAATGTGAAAACTTAAATCTCCCTAAGCTTTTTTACAATGAAAGTTCGGCACGAAAAACGAACGATATATTTATGTAATAACTTTTTTTCGTTGCATACTTTTGGCGATATGGACCAAAAAGATTTAGAGTGCATCTCAAAAACTAATTCTTAAAAAGTAATTGGTTAAAGCATAAAACGATTCATTATATTAGTACACTCTAAAAATTGCACTTTTTGTGCTTTTACTTAAGAAGGTATGACTATTTTCGTTTTTCGAAAAACATGTAACCGAGCGAAAACAAACCCTAACTTCAATATATATTAAAGTTGTCAAAACACATATTAAAGACCTTTATTCCATTCCATTGCAATAGTTTTTGTGTTTTGCAATCAGGTATGAATGCCGTATAAAATTGACAGCCGTACGTTAACTTGGTAACAACATTTTTTGTTAACAAGAAATTAAATTAATTTAAAATTTTCGATATTTTCTATTATAAAAATAGTAATATTTTCATTTAGAAACGCAAAAAACTATGTTTTTTAAAAATCAATAAGGAAACGATTACAAAATATTTGAGACAAAGAGATTCGGTATTGGTATCGGTCATCACTTTAACCCATTAACACCCACTGTCCCCTTATGAGGACACTTCGATTTTTGCGTTTTTTTCTGGAACTATTTATCCCATAATTAAAGTAAACCTATTTCCGACAGTCAACTAAATTTATAAATCAAAAAGCAAAAGTTTTTTCTAATCACATAATTTATTTTTCCTTTAAATTCAGATCATTTAGCAGAAAATGAAAAAATTTAAAGTTGGCAAATATTTTTGGCCAAAGGAAACATTTTAATTTTAAAAAATTTTTGATGTCAGTGATATGATATTCATTATTAATATGTATTATTTTTCAGGCACTAATTAAACCTCTTGAAACAAGTTTTACAATACCGAATTTTGAAAAAGGATCGCTTAGGGAAGCAGTTTTTAACTTTTCTATTGGCAATTTATAATTTTGTTTGCACTTTATTTATTTTACGTCTTCGTTTGTCATATTCACTTTACTGAATTCTCTTCAGCAGATTTCATCGGAGAACGGTATTAAAAAGGCATCGGCTTCCAAACTTGATATATATTGTTCAAACATAAGTGCTTCGCTACTTCTGCTAAATATAGTCAAGTTAAGACGATATATCTTTAGAGGTATTCTATCAGAATCATGTATATCTTTTGACCAAATAAGAGATTTTTCAATAGCTTAAACTTTAATCTTACTTTGTGTTCATTACACCCTGCAACAAATTTCTTTTTTTTCTCACACATGGTTAAACTGCGTTTTCAATTTTTCGCCATCATGTCAAAACGAATAAATATGATTTTTTGTTTAATGCACATATAATTATTTTCTATGAAGTATTTACATTTTTCTGCATTAAGAAATAAAAATGAAAATTAATTTTCAACAAAAAACTTAATAAAGTAAATAAAAAAAAAAATTGTTAGAAATATTTTTTTTTTCTTATCTACAGCTCAATATAGTGCATTGCACATATTTGTCTAAGGTATATATATATATATATATATATATGTGTATGCACAGGCGGTATGAAACAAGACCCCAATGAATAAGGCCCCAAACCGAAAATGAAGTAAGGCCCCAAAAATTTCGATAAAAAAAAATTGGGTGGTTATTTCATTTTTTGGGACTTTATTTCATTTTTTTTTTTGGCACTTTATTTCATAATAAAATTAGGTCCCAATATGAGAAATGAAATAAGTCCCCAAATAATATTTTTGGGGTGTTATTTCATTTTCTTAAAAAGCACAATTTTTAAGTAGTATAAGCAAATAACCGTTATAATTACTGCATGAATTATCAAGTTATTAATGTAAATAGTTATTTGCTATTAGTAAGTGAGATTATACCGTGTAGTAATTTTTAAGTTTCTTTTATGTGGCAAGCAGAAAAAAAATTTTTTTTCGCGAAGCCGCGTTCTACGGAGGAAAAAACCCCTAAGAGCGGCCGAAGGTCGCCACCCAGAAGAACTTGTTTTTCAAATCAGATGTCGAATCCGTTGAAATCTTATATTTATAAGACATCAAGTAATTTGTAAAAACAAGTTTTTCTGTGTGGCGGCCTTTGGCCGCTCTTAGGGGTTTTTTTCCTCCGTAGAACGCGGCAGGCGGCTTCGCGAAATAAAGTTTTTTCTGCGTGCGACTATACGATTTATAAATTTAGTTTTATTTTGTGATATACTACTAAAAAATATTAAAAAAAACTGTATTGATATACTAAATATTATTAATCTTTTTATTTTAAAAGGCTGAAAAAAAATCGCGCAATTTTTTTTTTCAGCCTTTTTACTATGTATTAATTAGGAATAAAGAAATATTTCAAAGTAATATATAATTTTGTTTTTTGGGGCGTTACTTCATTTTGTTTTGGGGTGTCGTTTCCTTTGGTTGGGGGTTTATTTCATTTTTTTTGGGGTATTGTTTCATAATGAAATAAAGCCCCAAAAAATGGGGCGTTATTTCATTTTTGGTTTGGGGACTTATTTCATTGGGGTGTTGTTTCATACCCGCCGTATGCACAGCGCATACTTTAGGGACACGGCCAAAATTGTCCCCGAAATATGCGGTGTATCGAACCAACTGTCCTCATCTTATACGCTAGATGTGTGAAAGGCGCGAAAACTTTGCGGACCGTCCCCAATGTAAGCAAATGTCACTAAACTATACGGGGGAACGAATAAATGTCCCTAGAGTATGCGCTATGCATACATATATATATATATATATATGTGTGCACAGCGCATACTTTAGGGACACGGCCAAAATTGTCCCCGAAATATGAGGTGCATCGAAACAACTGTCTTCATCTTATACGCTTGATGTATGAAAAGGCGCGAAGACTTTGCAGACAGTCCCCAAAGTAAGCAAATGTCCCTAAACTATGCGGATATAAATAATTACCAATGAATATTGAAAACTATAAAATTTTCTTTTAAAGATTTTCGCACAATGAAGTACTGGATTTTTAAGCTAGTTAAAGCTTACAAGTCTTAGACCGGTTAACTGATCTCAAATAACCGAAGTTTAGGGCTAACGCAAAGTTTTGCCAACGGATATCCACCAGTACTTGGCTTATTTAATACTTGAGATGTGTTTAATAAAATACTTGACAGCAACACTAGGTTTTTTATTTTTGTTGAATAAAATTTTCAAAAATGCAAAAAAGTCACTTTGAGGTACACCCAAAATATTTGTTAATTCTTTTGACACAAAGTTAGGGTAGCTTTGTGATTTTCTAGGAAAGTAATATTTTTTATCTGAGTAGTTATGATTAAACCAACGCAAAAATTATTTTATATTTTTTTAATTTGAAGAAAAAAAATTTTAATTTTTTTTTAAATTATGCCCATTTTTCCAATGGGCGCGATTTCAAGGGCGATGCGGGACATCTTCCCGTTATGCTAGAACTCTAATTTTTTGCGTGGCGTGTTTTGACAACCTAACAAATATTTTAAGGAGGGGGTACAGTCAAAATCTCATTTTTATTTTTCGCCCATACAACGAAAGACCACCCTAGTGTGCAGTCTCAATGGCAAAATTCCATGAATTGGGCTACGAATTGGTACCTCATCCGCCATATTCTGCGGATTTAGCCCCCAGTGACTATTTCCTATTTCCAAACCTAAAGAAATGTCTCGGTGGAAAGAGATTTAGCTCCAACGATGAAATTATTGATCAAACAAATGCCTATTTTATGGACCCTCGAAGTATATTGACTAAGTGTATTGAGCTAAAAGGAAATTATGTTGAAAAATAATATTTTTTTTTTTTTTGCAAAAAAAACTGTTTTATTTAGAAAGTCACTGACTTATTGATCCGCCCTCGTATTAATATAAGTTTTTGTACATCTACTTCTCTAAAATAGATGTTAAGTGTGGATTGGGAAATTATCTCCAATGTTTTCAGTAATCAGTAAAAACTTATAGGTTACTACAAATTTGTTCAGTAATCAGTAAAAATTTACTGGTTATTGAAATTTTTTTCAGTAATCAGTAAAACTTTGCTTGTAATGCAAGCAAAATTTCATTATCAGTAACAATTTACTGATTACTGCTATTTGTAATGCAGTTAAAATAAAATGCAGTGTACCCATGTATGATATTAGCAAATAAAACTCGAATTGATTTTCGCATCCATTAAATTTTTATGTATTTATTATTTTTTTTTATTTTAATGCATAATTCGAAATTATATAAAAATTTATATTAATACTTGTCTAAAACGTTTAAGTGTCAAAGTCAATTAAAATTTACACATAAGCATATATTTTAAGCAAATAACCAAATGTGGTTATAAGTAGGCAAGTGTGAACGAGTAAATGTGTATATGTGTATGTGATAATGTTTTAGATATAATTATATATACCTTGAAGATAATTGTTTAGACATATAAACATAATATGAACATAAACTGGCATGACATCCTTAGAGGATCAAAAGTATGAACAACATACACACAGCCACACATAGAGCATGCCACATAATACTTGTGTAGTAACATACACAGGCACACTAACATTGTTAAACAAATTAATACTGTATGTTGCATTTGAACTCATACTCAACCGTGTGTTACTTATTTAATGAATGTAAGTGGGGATTCATGTCTCTACCACTAATAACGCCCAAAAGCGTGAAGACAAAACCAACATTGTTAGAGTGTTAGAGCCAAGAATGTGTGTGAGTTTGTGTGGTGTTGTGTGCAAGAGTGTTAATAGAAATGAGACTGTATGTGTGATACCAGTAAAAGTACAAGTGTTTTTAAGTGACATAAATGCGAAAGTGTGTGTGTGTTTGTATGTTTCACAAACACATGTAACATTATTTAATGCTTAAGGGAGAAACAAAAAATGTTCACAATGTGCTATGAATATGAAAAATATTAAACAAATTATTCATATACAAAACAATCTATGATAAAAAATGTAGAATATACATAAAATGGCAACAACAATTACAACCAAATTCCTGCAACAATGTGTGAATATTGTTAATATGATGGAGAAAAAATGTTGAATAGAGGTGTGAATTAAGATGAGCAATTATATAAAGGAGAGCTGAGGGGAGCTTAAGGGTTTATTAAGGTTCTTGAAAGTTAATGTATAACATGTTAATTACTGTTATCATTATGAATTGCCATTGCTGTTGTCTCTATGTTATATTATTTTACCATTGCTCTTCTTATTTTAACCCACTTATGTAGAAACAGTATCATGACCAGGAACTATAAAGACTAATTTAGGTATGTCTAGTAGGGGTGTTATATAAAAATCAAAATGCAATTTTTGTAGAAATTTGAACAGTTTTGTTATAAAAAATGACCCACGCAACATATGTGCCAAATATCAATTGGCCACGAAATTCCAACAAACATAAAGGCCGCTTTTTTATACAGGTATAGAACTTTAGGTTGCCAACACTTTTTTAACTGGCGGCCATTTTGTCAGCTGTCAACTGATTTGTGTTTAGTTTGGTATGGCATTTCAACACGAATAAACGGACGCCTGGACAGCGCTTCCAAATTGTGCAAAATTTATTTTGAAAATCATGGTTCTGTTCGAAATACGTATCGCGCACTACGTCCATTTTACGGTCAACATAATCGTCCATCAGAGCAATTAATTCGATTAACTATGGAACGTTTTCCCACCAAGTTTACTCTAAATGATAATATGCATCCACAGAGACGTCGTACAGTGCGGACAGAAGGAGTCATTGCTGCTGTAGAAGATTTTGCGGAAAGATCTTGGTTTGCGTGCTTACAAAATCCGATCACCTAGCAAGGCGTAGATTCGGTAAATGGGTCCAAAACAAAATTGCTGTTGATCCAGATTTTCATATCGAATTTTTTTTTTTTGCGATGAAGCTCACTTTTGCTTAAATGGATACGTCAAACAGCAAAACTGCCGTATTTGGAGTGATGATAATCCTCAAGTGTATGTTGAGACACCGTTACATCCAGAAAAACTGACTGATTGCTATGCTATATGGACTGGTCAGAACGTTACAGTCAATGGTGACCGCTATAGAGCCATGACTACTGACTTTTTCGTTCATCAATTGAACAACCATTATGTGCAGAAGCTGCGGATTCAACAAGACGGAGCAACATGTCGCACAGCTCGTGCCACAATTGATTTATTGAATGAAACGTTTGGTAACCGCATATTTTCACGTTTCGGACCCGTGAATTGGCCTCCAAGATCGTGCGATTTAACGCCGCTGGACTATTTTCTTTGGGGATATGTGAAGTCGCTAGTCTACGCCGATAAGTCCGAATCGATTGACCACTTGGTGAACAACATTCGTCGTGTTATTGCCAATATACGGCCACAAATGGTGGGAAAAGTCATCGAAAATTGGACCTCCAGATTAGACTACGTCCAAGCCAGCCGTTGCGGTCATATGCCAAAAG
The DNA here is from genome assembly GCA_021234595.1 of Delia radicum. Taxonomy (NCBI): domain Eukaryota; kingdom Metazoa; phylum Arthropoda; class Insecta; order Diptera; family Anthomyiidae; genus Delia; species Delia radicum. The sequence continues at coordinate 9,598 of JAEKOY010000673.1, read as the reverse complement.
TCATATTTAAATTATATTGCCAGAAGTTTATCTTTCGAATAAAGTAAATTCCATGTCAATTTAAAAAATGCATCTTTGTTTTATTCCATTTCAAAGTTCAATACCTCTATAAAATTCAATTTGAGGAAGATTTTGAGTGTTTTGGGTTTGGTTTTTCACTCTGCTAGCACACTTGAACATAGTACACAAAACATAGGTTCCAACGTTTTATTGTACTATCATCTACTATTGTATATTTTAAAACAAAATTTTACCATCTCTATTTTCGACAACATTTAGTACACCCCTTGTGAGTAACAATATTGTTTAAATCTTATCAAGATATATAAATCCAAGTGGATTAAATAAAATGTTCTTCTCAATATTTTAATATTTCTTCTCGATATTTAAAACAACCGGTAACGAAATACCGATTTTTTAACCTTCATCTCACCCTTGTGTGGAAAACCACACAAAATTAAACTTTTTTTATACATTTAAAAAAAAAAAATTGAGCGATGATCATGAAATTCCTTGACATTTCCTGTCGCATCAATTTAGCACAGAAAAACACATTAATTGATTCAATTTTTTTTTATAACGAGATATTTAAAAAGTTACGTTGCTTACCCTGGTGTGTGGTTTTCCACACATATGTAATATCAATGAATTTTAACCCAAGCACATACGTTTTGTCGTCAAAGGTTCATTTCTTTTGATATTCTTACAAAACTGTATTATAAAATGTAAACATGTTCTTCCCCGTCTATGCACTCTACAGACAAATTTGCTCCAATTCGTGAAATATTCGACAAATGGTCTGAGCTATTGGCTGATTTTTTCAACCCGTCTGAGTTTGTTACTTTTGACGAGCAATTGCTTGGTTTTTCGTGGAATATGCAAGTTTCGAAAGTATATGCCTTCTTAGCCTAACCGATATGGAATAAAATTTTGGCTATTAGTTTGCTCTGAAACTTGTTACGTTTGGAAAATCCAACTGTATTTAGGTAAGCCAGTTGGTGGTTTAGCTGAAAAAAAAACAAGGATTTGGTTCGTGGACTGAAGGGTCATAATATAACAATGGACAACTTTTTCTCATCGTACGAACTTGGTCAAAAGTTGTTATCCCAAGAGCTAACAATGGTCGGTACAACGCGCAAAAATATAAGAAGCATTCCACCAAAACTTTTAGAATGCAAAAAAGCTCCCCTGTTCCAATCAACATTCGCATTCACCGAAAATACAACACTCGTATCATACATCGGCAGAAAAGAAAATTGCGTAGTACTGCAAAGTACAATGCATGCTTCGAATGATGTAGAATCCGACGGAAAAAAGTTGCCAAAAAATAATTCAATATTATAATAAAACCAAAGGTTTGTTTAAAGACTTATTTTGTTTTGGTTGATCACGAGCTTTAAATTTTATATCTTATAGGCGGCGTGGATACTGTTGACAAAATGTTGTATTGTTACAGTTCTAAAAGAAAGACGAATCGATGGCCGTTGGCAGGTTTTCGCAAATATGGTCGACATCTCAGCATTAAACGCGTTGATTATATTCAAAGATATGAAACCAAATCGGCAAAACAACAAATCAACAATGCGTCGTGTTTTCTTGCGTGAGCTTGGAATATCCCTTGCAAAATCATACATGACAATGAGAAAAGGCATGCCACGTACCGAATTAGCGGCATCTTTGCTTTTTGCAATTAGCAACAATACAATAAATGAATCAATGGACGACCGGAGTAGCTTAAAAGCCCAGTCCATCTGAACGGGGAAAGTTCAGAATCTCGGGAGAACTCATCACTATCATTCGACGTTCCTCCAAAAGATCCAAAAGTGTTCCTCCGCACATCGAAGGAAGTCGAAAACTAAGAACTATGTATACCAAACAATGTGTTGTTTCTGCCAAAAGGGTGTATGTAAACATACTCATAACCGAAATGTTTGTGTAAAATGTATTGAAGAAAAACTTATTTGATTTAATACTTAACAAAATATGCAAATAAATATATTATTGATTGTAAACCATGATTTTGACAACAAAAAAATTATGTTGCAAATGCAAAATATGTAGACATACCGTATGTGTGGAAAGCCACACATGAGGGTAAACAACGTAAGTTTTTTTGAGGGTGAGATGAAGGTTAAGCCAGTTTTAAATATAAACCGGCTTATTTTCTTATTTTTGTTTATTAATTAGTGCAAATAGAGATTTTTCTAATTGTTTGACATGGTACTGTAGAATATAAAATATATGTATGTATTTCTGTTATTGTTGCTAATTAGTGTATTACACTTTCATTTGTTGTTGAATAGGGATTTATGTTTGTTAGTTTTATGTAATACATAATACACAGCCACAGATACTTTAGGTTGATACGTACTTACACAATCACATTGTTTACATACACACACGCACACAGTAATGGTAAACATGTTTTCATAACCAAGATTTAAATCATGTTTATATTTTTTTTTTTTTTTTTGCAACATACAACAACTGTAAATGTGAATGTAATTTTCTTTTTCCACTTTTTCTGTTAAATTACAAATTGTTATTAATTTAAATATTAAAATACAATATTAAATAATGAATTTATTGTAGATAATGCGTGCATTGTGTATGTAAATATAATTTTTGTATTTACATGTGTAATTTGTAAATCTGTAAATATTGTAGTATCCTCGGTTGTTTACATTGTAATTGTGGTTTGTGTATTAATGTATGTAATTCAGTAATTAAATATTTGAACAAAAATAATCTGATAATTTTTTTGTTAAAAAAAAACAAGAACTCTCTAACGTCCAAGAGCTCTTTAATTTTTTTATATATGTACATTTTATTATTACACTACCTTAATGGCGGAAAAACAGGCTTCTAAAACCATTTTTTTAAGATGAATCGGTCAAAAAAAATGTTTTTTTCTTTTGCAGTTTTTAAAATATCGCGGTTTTTATATTTACAATCGTTTACCATATTTTCAACAATAAATAAATAAATAAATAAATAATAATGTCCATGTTTGTGTCAGGCTATCTTACTGGAATTGCAAGGATGTTGAAGGTAGTACACTTTTAGTTATCTCCATATAAATGCTAAATTTGTGTACGCTAAAAATTTAAAAATTTTGCTTACCGTGCATAAACTGCACACATAATGATCCATGCTAAACGATATTAGTTTTCGTACAATGTACAAAAATTCTGTAAATAATAAAAATTTTTATTGTTTGATTGCATCTATATGAAATGTTTATTTATTAAATGCAATCCTGACCGTGGCTTGAACCTGCTTTCTTTGCCACATGCACTTCGCACTACACTTAGACAGAGGCTCTAACCAATTGCTATAAGTAAGGTCGATTTTTGCTGTGGCTTAAAACCAGTTTCAATTACACGGGTCGATTTTACATTTAATTGTAATTGCAGAAGATAGCTAAGACAAACACCACAACAATTCACAATTGTTAGAAAATCATATGTAATCTAATTTCCACTATTTCCCACATTTTGTGAGTTGGCGCAACTATGATGTATTTTTGTACATACGGTAGTTTGGCTATTCACGTAGTTAGGGAAGAGTTGCCAGGGAGCAAATTTTTGATATATTTTATGGGGATTTTGAATTTTATTCATCGTCTTTTGAGACAGTGTGCAATTAATACTATAATTAATATGCATATATTTTTCAATTGTTTGAGATAGGCGTGGTAGAGAAGATTAAGCATACTTTCTAAAAATCATAACTACATTGTAAATTTTTTATTGAATTAGACTGCGCAGTTTCTGGTAACACAACCTTCATCAGTAATCCTTTTTGACAATACTGTAATTATTTGTTATGGTTTTTATTGTTTGATTGCATCTATATGAAATGTTTATTTATTAAATGTAATCCTGACCGTGGCTTGAACCTGCTTTTCTTTGCCACATGCACTTCGCCAAAGTTCAAAAAAATTAGAAATTTTGTAAATAATACAAATATAATTTCGTAAATTATTTATTTAATAAAAATTAAAAAAATGTTCATAAATAAGTGTGTTCAATTACTTTCCCAGTAAAGTCCAGTAAAAATTACTCAGTAACAAAATTACAGAGAGTAAGACAAATTTACAAAAAAGTAAACGAACGGAAAATTTGTAAGAATTGGTAAAATATATAAAACAGCTGATTTTAAATAACAAATATTAAAAAAATCAACTGGTCATTATGGAAAAGATAAAAGTTAATTGAAATAGTCGACCAGAAATAATTTAGAATGTGTTTTAATTTCTTCCATAGTTAATTCTTTAATATTTTGCACTTTGAATCCACAGACAATTAAAATTTAATTTAATATTTTTATTTGTTTACTAAAAATACAAGCATATTTTTTCAATCATATGTTTTTTTTTCTGTCAAATTCTTACTGGCAAAAATTTATCCAGTAAGAACTTGTAAGTTTCTTGTCAACAACCTGTCATTTTACTCTCTCTTCTTACTATTTTTTACTGAGTATTTGTGTTAACGAACACTTTCCAGTAAAAACTTTTACAAATTTTAAAAATTTTTGTGTTATCGAACACACACAAATTTATTTCGAAAATCATGGTTCTGTTCAAAATACGTATTGCGCAATACGTCCATTTTACGGTCAACATAATCGTCCATCAAAGCAATTAATTCGATTAACTATGGAACGTTTTCGCACCACGTTTACTCTAACTGATAATATGCATCCACGGAGACGTCGTACAGTGCGTACAGACAAAGTTAGTAGACCCCATCTTACACAGGAATTATATATGTGTCCATCTTTATGGAAGATTTTGCGGAAAGATATTGGTTTGCGTGCTTACAAAATCCAACTCGTGCAACAATTGAAGCCCCACGATCACCTAGCAAGACGTGGATTCGGTGAATGGGCCCACAACAAGATTGCCGTTGATCCCGATTTTCATAAGCGAATTTTGTTTAGCTCACTTTTGTTTAAATGGATACTTTAATAAGCAAAACTGCCGTATTTGGAGTGATGATAATCTAGAAGTGTATGTTGAGACACCGTTACATAAAGAAAAACTGACTGTTTGGTGTGCTTTATGGGCTGGTGGGATCATTGTTCCGTACTTCTTTAAAAACGATGCTGGTCAGAATGGTGACCGCTATATAGCCATGATTACTGACTTTTTCGTTCATCAATTGAACAACCAGGATTTGCAGGAGCTGTGGTTTCAACAAGACAACGCAACATGTCACACAGCTCGTGCTACAATTGATTTATTAAAGGAAACGTTTGGTAACCCCATAGTTTCACATTTCGGACCCTTAAATTGTTCTTCAAGATAGTGCGATTTAACGCAGCTGGATTATTTTCTGTGGGAATTTGTGGAGGACAACTTTCGCCGCGTTATTACCAATATCCGGTCACAAATGTTGGAAAAATTCATCGAAAATTGGATCTTTCGAATAAAGTAAATTACATGTCAATTTAAAAAATTCGCCTTTGTTTTATTCCATTTCAAAGTTTTATACGTCTATAAAAAACACCCTTGATATATTACAAAATTCTTCGTAATGTCAAAATAACTAATACTTTCGTAAAACGAATCACAGTTTTCGTGTATTTTAACTATGAGTTGTAATGAGTGTAGACATTCCACTGCAACACACTCATAACAATACATTCCAAAAATACGAAAAAAATGTCAAAACAACGAAATCTTTTGTAAAATGAATCAATTATCGTTTATTTTACAAATTGTTGGTGATTTTCTCTTTTTTTGTATTTTACGCATCCATTATTATCAGTGTATAAATTGCAAATCCATTAAAAATGTCGTGATATGCTTAGAAAAGATATTCAAATTTTAACCAAATTCTGCACTTCCTTAAATAACTAAGGAGAAAAAGTTATCTTCATATAAAAATATAGGTCCGTTTCATATTTATAACCCATGAATGAAATTATAGTTTGCAGCTCTATATAAAATGTAAAGTAATCAGTTACCTTAATTTTTTTTAATTTTGTAGAGTTGGCAGAATGTCAGTTTTTTAAGATATTTGGTTTAAATCAATTGTTTATTGTCTTTAGCGACATTGAGTATTTTCTGAGGGGCTTTTTTACTCTAGTTTAATAACTATAACCCAGTAGTGCGATTCTCTAACTTCTTAACGATATTACTGATTTCGTTAACTAACGATAAATGTCGGTTGAATTAGCGAAAGTTTTATTCGTCTTTTTTTATATTTGACAAGAAATACCGACAGACGTTCTTAATTTGAATTTTATTTGCTTTGAAATTTTATAGAGTATCGAAAAATCGTTAACTTGAACTGCAAACAACATTTTGTTGCTAAGTTAACGATTTTCTTAACGACAGTTACTGTTAGAAAAAAATTAAAGAATACCTCTTAACAAATTTTGTTAATTATCGACCGAATTTTGTCGTTAATAAGTTAAGGAATCGCACTACAGAAAAGACTTGTGTTCTGTTTTTTTCAAAGTTATCTACTTTTTAGCGTCTTTTTTTAATAATCAGTATTTCTTAGTAAAATGACAAAAGATAAAGATAAAATCTTCCCTTTTTAAAAACCAAAAATATTAATTTCGATAATTTCGCGATTAATTGCCCTGAAGTTTAAGTGCAATCTCCAATTTTTTGAATAATAAGGAACATTATGGAACAACCGCAATAAATTCACTAATCGGCCAAATTGCAAAGTCTTTGGTTGCCAATTATTTGAGTTGACAGCTAAACTTCGGCTGTTTATACTAAAAATCGAATTAAAACGGCTCAACAAATATGTTTTCAATATCAAAATTTGTCCACATTGTCTCCAAATGAAAAAAACACTGACCAAACATCGGTTTTGTCGCCGAAGTCTTTGGTCGGCGACACTACAATTTAACACTGTTGAAGTTCTACAAGGTGGCGCAAAAGTAATCTCCTATCAGAAAATGCTATATAAATTTTGCGATTGGCCTCTAATATCAGTTCTGTTTTGACATTTGTGTAGGTAAACACATGCGAAATACACGTTAATAAACAATGTTACGCTACACTGCTCCAGAACGCGGAATATTGGTGACTATTTATTTGACCAATAATCGGTCGGTGACTTTGGCACAATTTCCATTCCCATTTTCCATCTTAGCGGGTACGTAAATAAGCAAAATTTACGCTTCTAGTGCACTGAAAATCCGCGTGTAACCCACGAAGACCCATTACACCCGCTCAAAGTCACTGTATGGTGTGCTGTTTTCGCTGGAGGAGTCATCGGACCCTTTTTTCTTCTAAAACGTCGCGGGCCAAACGGTTACTGTGAATGGTGAGCGCTACAGAGCAATGATCAACGAGTTCTTTTTGCTGCAACTTGATGAATTGGGATTGGAAAACATGTGGTTCCAACAGGACGGTGCAACGGCACACACTGCACGTGCCACAACCGATATGCTGAAGGATGAATTTCCCGGGCGGCCTAATCTCCCGTTTTTGGCGATTTTGCACTGGCCTCCAGAACTTCTTTTTGTGGGGCTTTTTGAAAGTCGCGGGCTTATGTCAACAAGCCTCAGACTCTTGCAGCTCTTAAAGACAATATTCGTCAAGAATGTGAGGACCTAATCGCCGAAGTTTTGGCCAAAGTGATGGAAAATGCCATAAAAAGGGCTCAAATGACAATCAACTGTGGCGGCGGCCATTACATGACATCATATTCTCGACTTGATGTAAAAAATTAAAATACCAAATAAATATGAAAACTCAGGGCGTGTTTTTCTCTAAATAAACAAAGTTTAACTTAACCTCAGTAATGTCCATAAAACTTTAAATTTCTATATTTGGTTAAGCCTTAATTAATATGAGATAAGTTAGTAGGTCTTAGAGAATAATAGGGTTTTTGAACACAACCTTTTCCCAGTCATGGTTCTTATAGTTTGGAGATTTTGTAAATTGGATTCGTAGCCAACAAAACAAACAATTATTACCAGCTTTTATAATTAAAATAACTTGATTAGTTTAAAATTATAGTGCTTGCAAATTATAACTTCATACATGGGCTATAAATTGAAAAGGTCCTTTTTATTAACATTACTACGAAAAATGTTCTACTTTTTTTAGAATCTATCTTTGCAATACATATTTTCTAATAGATTGAGAGTCAAAATATGGTAAAAGAAGTTTTGTATAACTATTTGTACACTCATAACAATCCATGCTAAAATAGGAAAAAATTTCAAAACTACGAAATATTTTGTAAATTAACAAATTTTAGTGTATTTTAGAAAAATTTTAGTTATTTTGACATTTTTCGTATTTTCATCATAGTAGTTGCATACTGCATTTTTTGTATATAAAAATTTTATTATTTTTTAAATACTTCAATAGCAAAAACATGATTGTATTATTATCCGTGTTTTTGTATATAAAAATATTATTTTATCTACATATTTCAGTATATAACAGCAAAAAAATGATAATGACATTGCATTGCTTTAAAATACAAATAATGACATACTTATAATGGGTTATAGAAGTAATTAGAGTATGGATGGATCGTGAGTACATGTACGTATTTTTTACAATGCGTATTCAGGCTGAAAAATATTTGACATTAGAAACTAAAGTATAATTTTCTAAATATTTCCTTCATAATACTTGTAACAGTATCTGAACACACTTCTCTTACCCTTTTTTTTAGTTTCTGAATTTTTAAGATATAACTTATTTTTTTGTTTGAGTTCGGCTGTTAATATCTCACTGGCAAAGCCCATATTTGCAACGCTTTCCCAACATTGGTAAAATGTGCTTTGCCAAAACGTGATTTATAAAATATACAACCGTAAAAAAATGAAAGCACTACGTTAGTAAAAAGTGCTTTAGAGCATTGATTTTAAAAAATTTAGGACTCTTTGTTAAAAAAATAATAACATTGTGTTTTTTTTTATGTTTGCTGAAAAAACTTTTTTGGAGTGTTGGCAGTGTTTGGCAACTTACTTTCAACAAATATTATGCTAGTGCTGGCAAACTATCAAAACCAACGGTTAGCTAGCTGTTATCACTTATTTGCAGCTTAATCTATCAATTATTATGTGTCTCGTTCGCTCAGTGGATATATCTCCCGGCTGCCAATATGGCGGCCAGGGTTCCAAAAAATTTAAGTGAATTTTTTTTTTTAATTTTATTTTGGAAAATCTATTTTAGGCCACACGTTATTTGGTTTTGCCAGTGTTTCGCCAAAGTTGTAAATTTTGTTTACCCAGTGCTTTGTCAACGCTTTAAAAAAATAACTGACAAACATTGCCCTGTGTAATCATTTTGGTGTTGGCAAAGTATTTAAATCTTCAGAAATCCAACTCTCTGCCAACATTAAAACCACCGTTTAAAAGTACTGGGCCAACGCTTTGCCGTTCGTTTTTTTTTTTTTTTTTTTTGGTTGGGATGGCACGTCACAACTTACAAATCGGTCTACATTTACAAAAGTTAAACGCCCCAAAGATTTTGTATACACAATGTAGTCAGTTTTTACAACATGTAAGTACACCCTGTATGAAATAGGGTGCCTCTGTAATATAAAAGTATATATATGGGGCGAATGCCAGTTCGCCTTGTAATTCCAAAGAAATAAAGAGGCGT
>JAEKOY010000672.1:0-21865 GCA_021234595.1 Delia radicum | reverse complement strand
ACGAATAAATGTCTCTAGACTATGCGCTGTGCATACATATATATGTATGCACAGCGCATAGTTTAGGGACACGCCCAAAATTGTCGCCGGAATATGCGGTGTATGGAAAAAATTGTCCTCATCTAATACGCTAGATGTATGAAAAGGCGCGAAAACTTTGGGGACAGTCCCCAAAGTAAGCAAATGTCCCTAAACTATGCGGGGGAACGAATAAATGTCTCTAGACTATGCGCTGTGCATACATATATATATATATGTATGAATTACATGTTCTTTATTGAAATGAATCTTAAGGACTAACTTATAAAATATTTTTTAAGCTATGCTAAAACTAATAAACTACTAGTACCAAGTTGCAATGTAAGCAAAAACAATTTATGCTTACATGTCGTCTTTTAAAAATGTGGGAATGAAAACAAAAGTATTAGGTATGTAACTCCTCCACCCCTTGATCGAAATACTCCTGGATTTCGCTGGTAGTTTAAAATATTCTAAGTATACATATACTATAAACATATATTTATTTTAGTAGAGAAATGAACTTATCTAAAAGTACAATTTTAATTTTTTCTATTACTAGTGTTATTTTGTTTTTGTTTGTTTTTTTTTTTTTTTATTATTTTATTTTAGTCCATATTTTTCTTTTATATTTGCCAATTCTAAATCTTCTATTTTTGGTTCATTTTTAATAACGGTTTTATTAACAACAGTGACATTTTTTTTAATTTTTATGAGGACAATTACAATAAACACTATGGCAATTACAAACATTATGTTTATTCCATATGAAACATTTAATGGAATTTAAGTTCCTTTATTTCTTTTAAATTTTCAAAATTTTCTAATTCTATTGACTTAAATTTTGTTGGTATTATGTCGGATTGTGAGAAGTTGTTATTAGGATAATAATATTTGTCTAGAATAGTTGTTTTTTGATTTTGGAAAATTTGGTCCTTGATTTTTATTTTGCAATTATAGAACATAAGGAGGTAATTTTTATTAACTATCATCTTTCTACTGTCACAGTCCTGAAAAATTTCTAAGTCGTTAGCATTTTTTACTAAAATCATATCGTCTTCGAGTACCTCAACTTCAGTTTTGTTATTATATTTAAAATTACAGTTATTTAACAGAGTACAGTGTTTACTATTTTTTAGATTTTTGAGATAAACATCCTCCTCGTAATCCAAAACATGATTTTCAATTTCAATAATATAGCCATTTGGCTCGTTAATTTCCATATAATTCTATCGGCAAAGCTGTAATCATTTTCAAATCAGTTTGAATATAATCTTTTGGAATTTTTATTGCAAGAATTATTATTCCATCTTTGTAGTTTAAAATGTCAATTTTCATAAATTTTAATTTAAAGAAGTCTATTTCAAACTTATCTATTTCTTCAGATGTTAATATACTAGGATGAAAATTTTAAAGGTCTTTTTATATTTGTTGTATGGACATTTTTTAAATTACGTCTTATAAACTTTGGTTCTTCCTTATGCCTTAAACTTTGTAATTTTTTATAAATCCTGTTTCCCTTCTTTCTGTGTAAGATTCCCTATTACGGTTCAGTTTTCAATAGTATAATTTTTTCTACTTTCCAATATACTTCTGATAAGGTTGTGATTTATGGTACCATTCAATACGTCAAATGGGGTACATTTGATAGTGCTGTGCACTGTGTTATTGTAAAACTTTATGGCTTTTGTCATTTGAGTGACTATTGGCAATTTTTCCTCGAGGTTAAGGGTCCTAATCTTTTCAGTTAAAGTGTTGTTTAGGCGTTCTATATCAGAATTTCCTGTGTGACTATTTGGTTTAGTGGCATGAAATTCGATTTTTTCCCGCATTAAGAAGTCTCTTACGTTCTTGGAATTGAACTCGTTGTCAAAAACAAATTTTTTTACTGGCCCTTTTATTGCCAAAAATTCATTTATTTTGCCTATAATCGTTTGATTGTTTCTATCTGGCAAATGGAAACCAACGGCATGTTTTGAGAATTTGTCAATGAAAATTATGAATGAGTGTTTGTTATTTACATATGTGTCAACATGAACAATTTCGTTGACTGCGGTAGGCGTTTCTGTAACGTGAAATTTTATTTTGATTGGATTGCGGTCATATTTTCCTCCGGAGCATATGTCGCAATTATTAATAATTTCATGTATTTTGGTTTTTAATTGTGGGTGATAAATTTTATGTTTCATCCCCTGATAAGTTGGAATAATTCCGGCATGACCAACTTCGTTTTTATGGAAAAGCGATATTTGTCTACTTAGCTCATTTTCATCTTCGATGTCCTTAGCGAAATAGCTACATTTCACGAAAGACATCCTTTGAATACCTGAATATTTGTCTAATAAAATTTGTTGTAATTTATTGAATTGGTGATCATTGAGCTCGGAAAATATTGCAACCTTTCCTTTAGCAATATGTCTTCGGACTAAATTAATTATATTATCAGAATCGAGGTCATGTTTATCGATAAAAATTCTTTTGTTATTAAAAACGGTTGTCGTTTCAATTTGCTTAGTTTCTTGTAAAATTATTTGGTATTTAAAACGATTTACAATTGTGTCAAGAATCGGAAAGTGATTGTTAAATTTTCTGCTTGTGAATGTACAGTTTCACCGTCCTCCGATTGATCGCGATTACTATTACATGGAATTTCGATTAAATTTCTTCTTGGGTATGGTCAGTTTGGACCGCCAGAGAGACTTCTGATTGCTGCTGACGTTCTCCTATATTTATATTCTTTATGTAAAACATTTCGTCTGTAGTAATTCCCAAAATTTTCCGAATCAAGTGTGTTTATTTCACATTTTTCACAATTAATTCGACTGAGAAAATCAGCTATTTTATTTTCTTTCCCCGAAATATAATCGATTTTCGCATCATATTCTCCCAACTGTACTAACCATCGTTGTAATCTGGGGCTAATATCCTTACCCGAATTTTTTGCTTGTAACCACTTCAGTGGCTGATGATCTGTTTGCAAATCAAATTCTCTTCCAAAATATAGGGTCTATAATATTTTACTCCCCAAACAATCGCCAGTAGCTCTTTTCGACAGTGGAATAATTTTGTTCATGGTTGTTTCAATGTTCGCGACGCGAACGAAATTGGATGACCGTCTTGAGTTAAAACTGCACCAATTGAGAAATTGCTGGCATCAGTAATAAGCTTAAAGCGTTTATTAAAATTAGGGTACCTCAGAATAGGAGGATTTGTTATGATATCCTTCCATTTTCAAAAGCAACAATATAATTTGGGTCTCTTATGTTGACCTTCGCGTTTTTCTTCAAGTATTTTATCATAGGGTAAGCTATTTTAGAATAGTCCCTTATAAATTTTCGGTAGAAACCTGTAACGCCCAAAAATGATTTAATCTGCTTTTGCGTCGTCGGAAGGTTTAATTTTTGAATCACTTCAACTTTTTTTGGGTTTGGTCTGACACCTTCAGGTTGTAAGGATATGACCCAAAAATTCCGTTTCTTTTCTTAAAAAATTACATTTATCAATTTGAATTTTAAGTCCTGCTCCTTTTAGCGTTTGAAATATTTTCGTCATGTTTTCCAAATGTTCGGATAACGACGTGCTAAATATTAGGATGTCGTCCAAATAGACTACACAGATTTTATTTATATATTGACGGAGGACAGAGTTCATAAGACGCTGGAAAGTCGATGGGGCATTTTTAAGCCCAAATGGCATTCTTATAAATTCGTAGTGTCCGAAGGGTGTGGAGAATGCAGTTTTCTTCATGTCATTCTCATTCATTAAAATTTGGTTGAAAACCTTTAGCAAGGTCAATAGAAGAAAAATATTGGGCTTTACCTAACTTGTCCCAATATTCTATCTATATTCGGAATCGGAAACTTATCATTTACTGTAACTTTGTTAAGCCTTCTGTAATCGACAAACTATTCGCCACTTTTGAACGCCCGAATTGTCGATCTTCTTTGGCACTACCCATAAAGGACTATTATAAGGTGAATTGCTTTCCCTAATTACTTTTTGTTCTAACATTTCTTTTATTTGTTTCTGAATTTCTTGTTCGTGTACTTGTGGGTATCTATAAATCTTCGAATATATTGGCCGGTCTGTTTGTGGTATAATTCGTGTTTGATAGCATGAGTTGCAGAAAGTTTACTCCCTTCTTTATAAATAAATCTTCAAAATTCCGCAACAACTTTACGATCAATTGGTTTTCCTCTGAATTTAAATGTTCTAAATTTAATTTCTGTATGTGCTGTATTCATGAGAACAAATTTCGTGACTGTTGTATGGGCTATAATTTCCAAACGGTATATTGTTTCCTAAAATGGTAATGAATTTATTCTCTATATCAATCTTAGCTTTAAGAGCGATAAGAAAATTTAGGCCAATTATGGCTGAATAATTTTTACTTTTGAAATCAATGACCTTCCAAGAGAAGGTACCTGAGATTTTGAATTCTCTAGGTATAGGTGTAATTATTTTATGTGTCACTTGATTTATTCCGTTGATGGTTCTGTACCAAAGGGGTTGTTTTTAATTTTTTTGAGTGGGAAATGAATGTCCAAGGGCATTCGGCTTAATAACACTTGTATCAGATCCGGTATCTATGAGGCATTTAATTTTGTGACTGCCAATTGTTACTTCTATTATGGGTAATTTTGTGGAGGAGGTGTTAAAGAAAAATTTACATCTTCCTCTTCGTTTAAATTACCGATATCCATCGGCTCTGGTTCTTGACCGTAGCCATTAGTTTGGCGTAGTTGCCTACTGTGATGAGAATTTCTAGTTTGGTTAGATTTAACTTGATTTGGAAAATTATTGGAATTCGACTGCTGTATTGAATTCTTCCTGTAATATGTGCCCTGGCCAACATTTTTAAAATTCCGGTTTTGTTGTTGAAAATTCTCGGTCATAAAACTATTTTTTGGCTCGGAATTTAGGGAATTACTATTTTGGTTTTGAATATCATTGTTTTGGCTTGGACTTTTGCCAATGTTATTTGGTTTTTGCTTATTAACTCTATGGTTAAAAGAGATGGTTCTAGTGTCATCTAATAATTTTAGTCTCGTATATTTAGCAATTATATCGGTCAGAGTTTCGTGTTCCCCTATGTGTGTTCGTATTGGTCCGTCTATTTTCTCTAATAATATATCTACGAGGTCCCTGTCAACATTCTCAGGTCTGTATATACCAGGTTTTAATTGGTCAGCTAAATATATGTCATTTATTTCATATTTACATTCTTCGAAAACTTTAAATAATTCATTTAAATTCCTTACTTTTACCATCCGACAATAGTTGAATACTTCTGCATATGTTCTTTTTGGGCTGAACTCTTGTAGAATTTTGGCTTTTATTTCCTCCCAGGTAGCATCGATTTGCAACTCCCTCACTCTTCGACCAGCATTTCCAAGAATTTTTTCGTTGCCCACAATCCTGATGCAAAATTTAGCTAGGGCTTCATCAATTCCACAAAGAATGATGTTTGCTTCAACGGCATTTATAAATGCTCTTGGATTGTGGTTTTCATCAAGAGGCTTAAGACGTCGAAGTTGTTCAATGATGTCCTTGGCCGACATACCAAATCCGAATATTTGCTGTTGAATAACCTGTTGTTGTAGTTGCTCTTGTTGTAGTTGCTGTTGTTGTTGAGCTTGTTGAGTTTGTTGTAGTTGAGCTTGGCTTGCCGCTGCTGCTGCCGCAAGCTTCTGGTTCTGTTGTGTAATTCTCTCTTCCTGCTGTCGCAGCACCAGTTCTAATTCATATATTTTCTGCTGCAATTGCTCCATATTTTCTTCACTTAACTGGCGATTTTTATCGAAAGTAATGTTTCTTTTCATAGCCCAGTAAAACTGTAGTGGAGTCTTTTTTTTTTCTCACTTTTGATTTTTGCACAACAACTTTTCTATTTTCAGTTTTTATATATTAACTTAGTTAGTTCGTGTAACTTAATTTTTTTTTTTTTATATTAACTTTGGTTAATAAAGATTAATTTATTTAACTTTAGTCTTTTTTTTTTTGTTGATATATATATTTATATATTAACTTTAGTTAATTATATAGTTAATTATATATTTATTTTTGTGTTTACCGACTGCGCCAATTACATGTTCTTTATTGAAATGAATCTTAAGACTAACTTATAAAATATTTTTAAGCTATGCTAAAACTAATAAACTACTAGTACCAAGTTGCAATGTAAGCAAAAACAATTTATGCTTACATTGTCGTCTTTTAAAAATGTGGGAATGAAAACAAAAGTATTAGGTATGGTAACCTGACACTTCTGTGTTCTCCTACATTTTATTAGTTAATACGATCGGTAAGGGTATGAGAATGTAACTTATGCGTAGCGCATACTTTAGGGACATGGCCAAAATTGTACCCGAAATATGCGGTGTATCGAAAAAAATTGTCCTCATCTTAAACGCTAGATGTATGAAAAGGCGCGAAAACTTTGGAGACAGTCC
Source organism: Delia radicum (assembly GCA_021234595.1). Taxonomy (NCBI): domain Eukaryota; kingdom Metazoa; phylum Arthropoda; class Insecta; order Diptera; family Anthomyiidae; genus Delia; species Delia radicum. The sequence continues at coordinate 15,395 of JAEKOY010000672.1, read as the reverse complement.
CCCAAAGTAAGCAAATGTCCCTAAACTATGCGGGGGAACGAATAAATGTCTCTAGACTATGCGCTGTGCATACATATATATATATATATATATGTATGCACAGCGCATAGTTTAGGGACACGCCCCAAAATTGTCGCTGAAATATGCGGTGTATAGAATAAATTGTCCTCATCTCATACGCTAGATGTATGAAAAGGCGCGAAAACTTTGGGGACAGTCCCCAAGTAAGCAAATGTCCCTAAACTATGTGGAGGAACGAATAAATGTCTCTAGACTATGCGCTGTGCATACATATATATATATATATATATATATATAAGTTGATTGATAAACTTTAATACAAATAGTTATTATTTGAAATGCTCCTACTGCACTTGGTATAACTTTTTTTGATAAACGGTACCCTAGATTTGTTTTGTGTTTATGAAATTTTATGAAAAAATAAAAATAATTAATTCTTTAAAATAATTACATAGATTTAAAGAAAACTTTCATTAAATTTATGAAAAGATAATTTATGAAGTCGAATATTTTTTTTATAAAACTATGAAATTTTATGAAAAAAAGATTATGAACAATTTCTTAAAATTAAAAAAAAAATTGTTGAAATTCTTCATTGAATCAACTAAAAAGTTTTATGAAATTGAATACCTTGGGTCATACTTCAAGGGCGGATTAATAAGTCCGTGACTTTTTGAATGAAACACAGTTTTTTTTTGCAGTTTTTCCCTTTTGAAGGAAATTAATGTGGATTATCCCGCGTGCATCCCAATAAACTGTAGCCATCACCTTATTGGCCGAAAAACTTACCTTGGCATTTTTCGAAGCCGGTTCACCCAGAGAAACACATTGTTTAAACAGCTGCTTGGTCTTCGGAGTATTGTAATGGATGTTTCGTCCACAGTTACAAAACGCCGCAAAAACTGATTTGAATTGCGATTAAACAACTCCAAACAATCCTTTGAAGTTGTCACACGATTACGTTTATGGCCAATTAAGGGCAAACGTGGCACCCATCTTGCAGACAGCTGTCTTAAACCCAACTAATCATTTAAAATCGAAACCACACTGCCATATGAAATGCCTATGGCATCAGCAATCCCACGCACGTTTTCTCTTCGACCGGAAAACATTATATATCGTGGATTTTTTCGACATTTTCGGGTGTATTGACCTCAATGGGACGTTCAACGAAAGTCAGTAAACCACTTTTTTACCATTGAAATCGATGATGTAGAGTCACCATAGTATTTATCAAGCTTTTTTGGTTTGATTGACGTTTCTTTTTCGCAAAAAATAATGTATAATGAGTAATCGAAATCAAGTCACGGACTTATTGATCCGCCCTCGTATCAGAAATTGTCCAATTGATCCTGTAAAGCTCTTTCCAAATTTTTATTTCTTAATAAAATTTTTTGCTTTAACAAAAAATCTATGCATATGTCAAATGTTTTCTAAAACTTTTCGGACAATTTGTTCCATGAAAACAGTTTGTAAAGACGATAAGCTTTCCTGTGAAATGTCATCTGTGCCTCGATCTTTTTCTAAATTTAACCAAAAACTACTGTATTAATAAATTAAGTTTTTCTTAATTCCAAAAAAAGTTACCAGCATTCCCAATAAAAGAGGTTACCCTCATTCCCAAAAAAAAATTCCTCGCATTAAAAAAAAAAAACTTTCCCGCATTCCCAAAAAAAACTTACCCGCACTCCCTATCCCGGCTTTCGACGCTACCTTAGCGACGCTATCATTGAGTACGTTATGTTTTAGTAAATTGTTTTTTTTGTCAGCTGTGTAACCAACTGCTGTTTATTTTAAAAGTGTGCACTATTGACAACTTTTATGGTCCAAAGACCTCATAACTTGTCATGAAATTTACCAAAAAGAAAGAACGTCTAGTTGGCAATTGTTTATTTTTGGGCTAGAAAAATGATTTATGACGTTCGAGTACTTTTGTGACTTTTTGTCTTTTTTGCTAGTATTTTCTGTTAACTTTCATTTTACCGAACTTTAGCCAAAAAGCAGGAAAACAAACACATTTTCTTTTGTGGTTTAACATCGGATCTAATAACACAGCCCGTTAAAACATGCATAAGTGTGTATTACATAATCTTGTAATTGTTTCAAACAGTCAAACTTCAAAAGGCTATAAAATATAAATTTGAGCTATGTTTTCAAAACCCTTTGGGGGTTTTATTCAATTGATTGTATATTTTTCTTTAACTTTAAATTAGTTCGGGATACAATTTGTTGTCCACAGTGTTATTAGAAAAATATGTATACTTCTTTTTTAATTGGGTTTGGTAGACCGCATTGTTGGATCACTTTACACTTTCGACTTGTTATATTTACAAAATTTTGTTTACATTCAAGTTGAATTTTAGTTATTTGTAAATAGCAATTTACTCTGCTTTAATTTTGAGAAAAAATGTTTGTACACTCTCACTTTTGTTCAGAGCATGCTAAATTGTAACAACTCTGCTGGCAACTTAAGTTGCCAATGGGCATTAATGGGTTAAATTAGTAACATTTTTGCTAAATACGTGTTTTTATATAAAATTGAGTTGAATGCAAAAAAGTATATTTTGCTTAAGTTAACAGAAATATTTTTTTATTCTGAAAAAATAATGTATAAAAATACTAAAAATTTCATATTTTTTGTAATGTTTTTGGTCTACTAATATTAAGCAATTTTTTGCTGATTTTAGCAGATTAATACGGTGACTTGTTAAGCTAGTTACCACATATTAGAAAATATATAAGTCAATCAAGAAAATTATAAAAAATAATTTATTACCCAGAAAACAGAGCCATTTGATTTAGAAAAATTGATCATCAAATTTCCAAAAACAGTCTCATTGGACGAAAATCTATGAAAGTTTTCAAAAATATGATGTATCTTTTCATAATTATTTAAAAAACATATTTCATAACTTCTTTGGCATTTTAAAGAATAATTTCATCAATATTTTTTTTTTATAATAATGGCCCATATTTCGAAATCCGAAAGAGATGTTGCAAAAACAAACAATGTTTTTTTAGTTCAGTGGAGTACTGACACAATTCGGTAGCAAAACTTAACCAGATCCGGGTAAAATTCCGAAAGGTAGCACATTGCCAATATTTTTATGAAACTGTTTCATAAATATCGGGAGAGAAAACAATGAAGCTTTCATCATATTGAGGAAGGTTATCCTAAATATGATGAAGCATTTCCCTCGACCGAAGCTATCGATTTTTCACATCAAAATTGCAGTTCATAAATTCTGTGCACTCAAATAAAAAGGTTAGTAAAGTCAGCAAAAAATTTAGCTGAGTCAGCAAAATTTTAGTCAGGAGGGTGCTTGCAAAAAAATTGCTAATGTCAGAAAAACTCAGCACGCTGATTTTCAGCAACAAAATATGTAGATTCAGCAAAAGTTTTTAGTGGATTATAAATTAAAAAACCCTTGGCAAACATTAATAAAATTTTTCCTGAATATTAGTAGACTGAAAAAAATCAAAAAATTTGTAAAAAAAATTTACTTTAGTTAATTAATTTTGCTGAAAATCATAAAACAAATTTTTGTGATTCTTTTTAAAATAATTTATCTATCAGCTACTTACATCATTGGTGGCCTAAATGATGCTATCTTTTAAAGGAATGCTAATGCAGCTGAGAATTACAGAAACGAGACGAAAAAATAACTAAATGCAACATATACAACCCTTTTTTGCAATAAGAAAAAGGAAACATAAAAATTTACCTAAGATGTATGTCTTTTGCTTTAGTCTGTCTACCTGCTGTATATTTGTTATCAACTTGACTACTTAATTTGACTACAAATACACATTTAGTATTTTTAAATTTAAATATTTTATTTTGTCTTTTATTTAATTAATAGACAATTACTTTTATAAGCCGGTGAAAACGCAAAATTTAATTTGTTTAATCCTCAATTTTGTTTTATGTATGAAAAACAGATACAAAACCTTCCATGGTTGATATTTTTATGTGTCTTAATTGAGTTGTACTTTTATTATAATTTTCTTCGTCACTACTACATCTTGATATCTAATTCATTCTGCGTATAACTTTTAATCTGGTTGTCATTCACAATATTGATGTGCTAATAGCACAATTTTTTAGCAAAATAAATTAGTAAAACATTAGTAAAATATTAGTAAAACATTTAAGTGCTGACTAAGTATAACTAAAATTTTAGCTTGAAACATTTTTTTAGCAAAAAATTTGCTGAAAAAAAGTATACCTGATTTCAAGATGTTTTACTGACTTTTCTTCTAACTTATTTTTTTGAGTGTAGAAGCAACAGATTTTTTCGATTGACAACAAATACGTTAGCGATAAGTGAGCCTGTTTTCTGGGTGTTTGAAAATGAGAATATCATATGAGAGAAATCTATTCTATTGAATAGTGTATTAATATTTTAAAGTGTTTCTATATAATGTTAAGGAAATGTCACTAATGTGTCCCTACATCTGCTACTTGGGCTATATAGGCCAAATCCTTGGGAATTTTCGGTTAAATATCATTTTCGTATGGCAACTTATGTTAAAAAGTTTTATAACAATTTTCAAAACAACTTAAACAGGCGACATTAGGGAGCAGGCCACAATAGGGCAAATTCGCTTACTTTACTTATGTTGAAATAAAAAATCATATCCAGCAATTATAGTTATTTTTTTCCATACAAAATATTTCGAACTCCAGTTACACAAAGTTTTAAGGAACGTGTTTGTAGTGTAAATCTAGGTATAGGTGTATTAAAAATATTAGTATAACAAGGAAGTTGTTGCACATAGATATCGCTGAAATTTAGATATGTGATAGATTAAAGAAGCACACGAATATGTATGTAGTATGTTTAGTGGCCAAATCGGTCAATAGTTGTAGTTATAAAATCCATTAACTTTATATATTTACATTTTCAAGAATTAATATTAATTGGGATTTAAATAAAATCTATTTAAGATACCAATCATAAATTAAATTTCGGAATAATCCTGAATCCCATTTTTCACTTATATAAATTTTTATCAAAATCAATAGTTCCGCCCCAAAGATGCCTTCCTTGTAAGTGTGTGAGTGTGTGTATGAATGCAGTTTTTGTATTTTATAATAAGAACTATGCCATTCATATGTATGTTTTTTAATGCAACTTTCATTCATACTTGACACATTTAAATTTCTTTTATTTTATTTCTTTTTAAAATAAAATAAAAAAATAAATCAAACGACATATGGAAATGAGACTAAATTGATTCATGGCAGCAGTTGTTGGTTGGTTTCTTGCTTCAACGACAACTATTAAAAGTGCATACTTTATAAAGTTTGAATATAAACCGCTTTTTAACAAGTTTTAATAATTTTTATAGTAAAATGGCATAACTTTTCCTTTTAATTCTTAAAGTTTTTTTTTTCATAACAAAGTTTTATAAAACTTATAAAATATCAAAGCGAAAGTGTTTTTTTTTTAAACTCTTAATCAAAATGGAAATCATTTATGGCTGTAATGAAATCATTATAGTTTTTTTTCTTTCATTTTAATGACTTAAATAGAAGCAGATGCTGTGCATTTGTGTAAATATTTTTGTGCTTTACGAACTAAACGAAAGTTTTTCATTTTGAAAGGAATTAAGCATAGGTTCATGGCCCTAAAACTAAGACTTCCCAGTAAAAAATGTTCGTGTTTTTAGAAGCAGGATAAAACAGACACGCTGATGTAAGAAACCCCTTCAATATGAGATTGGGTCGCTTAAAAAAATACGTGTGTCTTATTTTACTTTTCTTGTCACATACCCAAATTTGATTAACAACGGAGAGAGCCCATCGGTAGACTCCCCCTTTAAGTAATGCTGATAGCGGTGGTGCAATTAATTTACTGGTAAACCAATAGATATGATTTCGGCATATGAATATTCATAATTTTTACATAAAAAATTATAAACTTATACTTACTTATATATTTTTTTATTTAGTGTTTATTGATCGTTGCAGGAAAATTACTACTACGAGGGCGGCTCAATAAGTCCGTGACTTTTTGAATGAAACACAGTTTTTTGCAAAAAAAAATTATTTTTCAACATAATCTCCTTTTAGCTCAATACACGTAGTCCAACGATTCTTCAGTTTTTGTATCCCTTTCAAAAAATAGGATTTTTCAAGGTCCATAAAATGGGCATTTGTTTGATCAATAATTTAATCGTTTTAGCTAAATCTCTTTCTACCGAGCCATTTATAAAGGTTTGGAAATATATAATAGTTACTGGGGGCTAAATCCGGAGAATATGGCGGATGAGGTACCAATGCGTAGCCCAATTCATGTAACTTTGCCTTTCAGACTGCACTCGGGTGCACCCGTGCATTATCTTCATGAAAAAGAACTTGTTTCTTGGACATATGGAATGGTTTTTTTTTTTAATCCTCGTTAAATCGGTCCAATAAGTTGGCATAATATTCGCCGTTTATTGTTATTCCCTTTTAAATTTAATCGATGTGGATTATCCCGCGTGCATCCCAAAAAATATTTGTCATCACCTTATTGGCCGACAAACTTACATTGGTCTTCTTCGGAGAATGTTCACCCGGAGAAACCCTTTGTTTAGACTGCTGCTTGGTCTCCGGAGGGTTGTAATGGAACCATGTATCATCCACAGTTACAAAACGCCTCCAAAACTCATTCGAATTGCTTTTAAACAACTCCAAACAATCATTAGAAGTTGTCACACGATTATGTTTATGGTCAATTGAGAGCAAACGCGGCACACATCTTGCAGACAGCTTTCATAAACCCAACTTATCATTTCAAATCGAAACCACACTGTCATATGGAATGCCTATGGCATCAGCAATCTCCCGCACTTTCACTCTTCGATCGGTCAACACCATATCGTGGATTTTTTAGACTTTTCGGGTGTATTAACCTGAATTGGCCGTCCAGAACGTTCAGCGTCATTTGAACTTGTGCAACCACAACGAAAGTCAGTACACCACTTTCTTACCACTGAAATCGATGGTGCAGAGTTCCCGTAATATTTATCACGCTTTTCCTTGGTTTGATTGACATTTATTTTTTTCGCAAAAAAAATGTTTAATGAGCACTCGAAATTAAATTTTTTCAATTTTTAAAAAAAATCAACGAGGTTGTGTGTTGTGAAGAGCTGTTAAACGCAAAGTAAATGACGGAACTTGCTCAAAATTTTACAGTAGTCTATTAACAGGATAGAAGCAGTGTTGTATTTCATATACCTACGAGGGGTAGTTCGAAAAGTCAGGGACTTATTGAGCCGCCCTAGTATCAGCAAAAAAAAAAATTCTGCAAGGCTCCTCCCAGCGAATTTTTTTCTGAATTTACAAATTTTTTTTTAGTGTACTCATACAATGTTCATTTTTCTACTTAGTTTGAAAAATTATGTTTTCCTTAATTACTTTTACCTCTCTGATATTACCTATAAAGGCTATTGGAGATTTGGCATACAAAAAAGGTTTCGTACTAGGACACCCACCAAATTTCAATGAAAGCGATTGATAGCTGGATCTTTTTTGTTTATTTTTTAATTTCACATTTCTACATTCAATAAACATCAGCGGATGTCCCGGTAGAAGACACTCAATGTTAGTCAAATTTATTTATTGCTTTCTTGTTAATTTAGATAATATCGTTTTTTAGAGCATCATTAATCGCAAATTACTTTACTTTATTCAAGACTCCTTCGGATGGGTTTTTTTTGCTTTAAAATATTTTTTTTTTTTGAATATGTATTAAATTTTTTTCTTTATTCGTTACTCTAAATTTATTTACCTGAATAACGCCACATTAACCATTTAGTAATATATGTATTGTGAGAAACATTATTTAAAAAGCCAAAATCAGAACCATTAAAAGACGTGTTTGGAATTATTTTAAATTTTGACAGTATCCAACACGCCATAATTTCGTACAGAATTTAAATTGTCGTTTTTTCATATTTTATCTGGACGATCTCTTCTTTTAACAGTTAATGAAGAAAAAATCACACTGTGGGGTATAATATATTTTTTTTTTTCAAATATTGTTTTTTAAATGAAATTTATAACAAGTCCGAAAATTTTAATGTTTGAATTTTCAACATTTTTTTTATAAATGTTTAAAAAAATAGTATTGTAATAAGCTAAAAATTAATAAAATGTAGCTATTTAAAATATACATAAAGATAATTGTGAATTCCATATTTAATTTTCTTTTCCAAATATAAATATAAATCCAAAAACTTCTTCTTCTAGGTCCGCTAGTTCTCTAAAAATATCCAGAAAAATTAGTATTTAAATATTTATATAAAAAGTTTTTTGGCGAATTCGAATTTTTTTTTTTTTTTGTAATAAAAAGAGATACTATTTAATTAATGAAATTTAAGAATTTTAAATTTAATTTTTATTTTTTTTTTTATTTTTTTTTTTATTTATTTATTAGATAATCTAGCACAACAAGATGTAAATCTTATAAATTATAGTGCTAGTGAGTATAAAAACATTACACATATTAATAAAATTAAAAAACAAAGTTAAAATTTAATATTTAAGATACAAAGATAAAAATACAAAATTGAAAGTAACAAGTGTTTGAAATAAGTAAGGCATCAAAGGTTAGACAAATAACTGGCAAATTGAATATTTAACCAAAGTATATTTTAAGCTCATTTTTAAATTTGTTTGCGTTGTTTATGACTTGAATTCGATTAGGAAGAAGGTTCCAAAGACTAGTGGTGTAAATGAAAAATTGGCGTTGTGATAATAGGCTTTTAAATTTTTTATGGATATTATTATTTCCACGATTTGATCTAGCAAATTGTATTCTGCTGTATAGGTAGACAGGTTGCATAGACGTGATTATTTTATGGAATAAAATAAGACACCTAAATTTAAGAAGGTTTTCAAAACTCATCTTATTAATTTGATATGAAAAACTAGATATAGATTCACGGCGCCCTTTGTTGAAGACATATCTTGCAATATTGTTGTAAGCAACTTTAAGTTTTCCAAAGTCCGCAGTGTCACAGTTTGCATAAATTTCACAGCCATATAACAGAACGGGGATAAGATACGTTTTTGCTAATAGCATACGTATATTAAATGGTGTTGAATATTTAACAATCCATAGATTACGAAGCATTCCGAAAATCCTTCCCACTATTGAGTTTATGTGGTTGGACCAAGTTAATTTAGAATTGAATATTACTCCGAGATTTTTCGATGAGTCTACGAGTTCGATAATATTGTTGTTTATGGAAAGCTGAAGATCATTACTTAAGGTTCTTTTACTTTTTGACAGAAGGATGCATTTAGATTTTGAAGGATTTATGCTTAAGCCATTGGCAACAGCCCAGTTGTGTATATTGACTAAATCACAATTAATATTTTCTACGCATGGATTTATTTCATTAATAGAAGTACTGTTGTAGATTTGGACGTCGTCAGCATACATTTGCACCTTGCTGTGTCTCATTACATCTGGTAAATCGTTTATATATAAACAAAATAAAAGAGGGCCTAGTATAGATCCTTGCGGAACTCCTTTTTTTACATGGAGAGCTGTTGAGTACCTTCCGTTAAAACTTACAAGCTGCGATCTGTCAGTGAGATACGACTTAATAAGCTTGCATGCTGAACTAGAAAAATAAAACATTTTCTCAATTTTCTTCATTAGTATTGAATGATCTACAGTGTCGAAGGCTTTACTATGGTCTAACAGAACTAAGAATGAAACCATGTTTTTATCAAGTTTAGCTCTTAAATCCTCAATCACGTCCGTTAGCGCTGTTATGCAGCTTCTGCCCTTCACAAACCAGATTGGAAATCGGATAAGAGTTTATGTCGACTAAGGTAATCTTTAATCTGTCTACTCATGAGATTTTCCAATACTTTTGATAAAAATGGAAGGATCGCAATAGGGCGAAAATCATTGTATTGCTTAGGAATAGGAATAATCTTTGAATGCTTCCATACGTCTGGAAAAATTGACTTTGTGAGGATTGTGTTAAATAAATGTGTAATAAATGGTAAGAGCTTTTGTATAATGGCTTTACAAAATACTGGATTCATTTCGTCTAAACCAAATGCATTCGATTTTATAGTTGAAAGGCTTTAAGAACTTCACATTGGTCAACACAACGGAAACTAAAGCTATTTTCGATAGGAACGATGCATAAATCATCATAAAAAGCTATACAACGGAGAAAGGGCATTAATGTTTACAAAATTATCATTTAAAAAATTCACATAATAGTCGGAATCATAAAAATATAACAATTTGCATTAGGAAAATAATTATAATTTTTGAATTTCAAATACATATTTTTTTGTAAGTTTAATGTTAACTCATTTTGATAATGTGGCCCTTTTTCGACACAGTACTTTTAAACAGCTATATTTTGCTTAATGGAAAAAATTAATTAAGTGCTTTAAAAACCTCAAAATTACTCAACATCTAGAGTACAATCATAAAGAAAATAATTCTGAAAAATTGTTATCCAGAGTTGCCAAATAATACATTTAAAAATCAAGTTGTGGCCCTTTTTTTATTGAACTTTTTTTTTTTTTTTAATTATGTATAACTGTAAAAAGTCTAATTATTTGCATTTTTGATTGTTATGTTGATGAAAAAATATGAAAATGCATTTCTCTGAGTGAAATTAGTTCATCTTTTCCATGTACCCAGAAAACACTCTCAGTTGTATCTATCGAATTTGTTGCCAATCGAATTCTGCCAGTTATGACAACTATCGTAATGTTACATTTTAGTCGTGAAAGCTAATATTCAGTTGCCAAACCCAATATTACATTCCAAATAACTACACCTGTCCCTTGATTTACACGATAGATACGTTCTAAAAAAAAATCGTGTAAATCGAATTCATGGAAAATCGTGTAAATCGAAAAAAGACAAATGCTGTATATAAAGTAATTTTATAATATATATATTTATTAATTAAACTGCAAAAAAAAATGTAAACAAAACAAAAAACTAACAAAATGAGTTAATTTAAAAACAAAAACTTAGTTATAAAATTAATAAAACCAAAAAATAAATTGTAAAGCCTGGAATAACAAAACAAAATTTATAAAACCAGGTATGGTGGATGACGATGATTTACATCGTCATCCAATTATTTGCCTATTATTATCTCCAAAAATTCTTCCTTAGAGAAGTCACCGAAACCTTATCCTTCAAGTGTAAGCGCTAATTCAGTTATTTAATAATATTCCTGCTCCAAACATTGACAAAAAATATTTTTCATGCATACTCCTAGCCACAAGATTTTCCAGCATTCCCTGAGTGTTGATTTTCTGATTTCAGTATATGACAGTGCAACATGCTTTATGCCATCTAAGATTAAAGATTTTGTCCATGCTGTCATTACTCCCAAAGATTCAACATAGTCAATTTGATGTAAATATCTCGCACACCCAGTTCAAAAGTGACTCAACTCAAAATTTAATTTTACGGTTTTATATGCTTCAACTATGCACAATATACTTGTTTATCTAAAAAAAAAAATATCAGTGTATTTTGTTGTTGTTCACTGTTGCTAAAAAAACAGTTGTCTTTCTTTATGTTTCAATTGGTATAAAGTTGCAAATATTTTTTTGATTTCTGAAAAATTAAAAATTTTGAGTTGAGTCACTTTTGTACTACGCGTGCGATATGTAAAGCACGCTTAATGTACACTGCTTTGAACGTTGAAATAATTCACTGATCTAAGGACTGTATTAATTAAGCGATATTCTTGGCAGGAATATAACTTGGACTTTTTCTAAATCTTGAAGAATACCTGGCGCATTGTCGATAAAAATAGAAAAAAACGTGTAAATTGAGGTAATTTCCATATTCCTTTATTTACACGAGAAATAAAAAAAATCGTGATAAAGCGAAATCGTATAAAAAAAAGTGTCGTGTAAATCGAGGGGTAGGTGTATTATAACAACATTTAATTGAAATAACAAATATTTTTCTAGTATTGAACCGTAGCCATCAGATTAATATTCCTCTGTCCTACTGATTGCACCTCAATCACTTTTCATTGCCTTAAGCATTTAAGCATTCGAATATTTTATTTTAATAAAAAAAAACTCCTGTGTTTGTCTTTCCGAGATTTGAACTCGGAAGTTCGGAAGTACAAGGCAAACCCTCAACCTACTTCACCACAAACACTATATGTTGAGTATTAAATTTGAATTTAAATATTTTGTTAGCAGAATAAACATTGTCTCAAATTCGTTTACCAATGCCAATCAGTAGTTGCGTCTGTAAAAAATGCAATCCACAATACGGTTGGTACTACTGAACCTCTATTTTAGTGGAATATTTGATTGCGAATACTGTATTTGCAGTAACCACTTCTGATTATCGACAATTTTTTAAAAAAAGTTTATACATGGTACGCATTCTCTTGTATTATCACTAAATAAATGGTTGCTTCTACCGTACACAAATACTAATCGAATTTTATTTGAAAAGTTGATTGGAATTACCAATAATTGAATAAATGGATAATTTTTTAGTTCCTTTTCCCTCTTTTTTATTTCAAGTGCAGTATCTTTGCATTATTACTCGATTATTGGTTGTTCCGAATATAATAAGGTTCTTTCTTATAAATTTTAATGTTTTTCGACCGATTGCCAACCAATCCTTTTTCTGGGTGTATAATTTTTGAAAACCTGATCGATTGAACGATGAACTTTTCCAATACAAAAAGTCTGAAATATTCCTAAATTTATTCCGTATGCACTCAAAACAAAATAATGGACGGTTTTTATTAAAATACTACTAAAGATACCAAAATTATATCGTCAGGATTGCATATGGAAGTTTTGAAAATGGTCAAAAACCACGATATTTTTCCATAAATATTTTGTAAATCGGTTAATATAAAAAACCATATTATCATATATTTTTGAATAAAAGATCTGTTAAAATTTTTAAATATCTTCAGCAGTCTAGGATTTCACTAAACGGCGCTTTAAGGCAAAAAAAAAAAAAAATAATTACAAAACTTTTGTAATGAAGCATGGTTTACTAAATCTGAAAGTTTGGTTGAAAAATATCCAGCGGATCTATGGCGTGCCATTAATCAGTTAATTAGATTTCAATTATTTTTTTAATTATAAATTATGAAAAGTTTTTCGACCTTAAAACTTGAGTTTTAAATGTTGTGTTGACCAGAGTGGAGGGTAGCGACAGAAAAAAATTTAATATCGTTTGTTGTTGTTTATACTTCCTGAAGATGTCATTTAAAGAATGACGAAATATTGGTATTTTAGAAATACAACGTGACCTAGAGCTCAATTGTTTAATAAAGTCATTATTTTTTTAATTTTATGTTGGCTTTATTTATAATTATTTGAGAAAAATATATTAAGGATGCTTCAATTTCAAAAAATTTGCTACAAATTCTGCAAATAATAATAAAGAAATTCCCTTTAAATACCTCACAAAATTCCGGATAGAAAAAACAACTGAATTCCCGGTACAAAGTGAAAAAAGTCTAAATTATTATTTCCAAACATTTTGTGCTATACCCCACTGTGCCATGACATGGGTGTTAACTCATAAATAAGCCATTCTATTATATAGTCACAGTTCTGCATAATTTTTTTCTCGCAATTTTTGTGTTTGACGACATGATAGACAAAGAAAGGTATGTGTATAAAATGTATAAAAAGATCTAACTGTTCGTGGTTTTGCCAAATTGAAAAAACAAAGATTTACTTTTTATCTCCATTTTTTACTAACTTAATCAAGAGTTAGGCGCAAAAATAAACCATTAATAACAAAAAAAAAAATACACGTGTATACCTGTGGGTATAAAAGGCGAACACAATACAATAGATCTGATTATTTTAATTCTTTAATTTAAATTCTACATCACATCGGAAAGAAAATATGTAAATTTAATTCGGTCAATTTTATACATACAAGGAGCGTCTCCCAACTGGTTTCCTCCTATCTTAATGTTATATGTGATAGAGAAAGACAAAAAATATAAAGGATGCGTTTTTTTTACCGGCCCAATTTCATGTTAATGAATTAAAATTTGGGGTATCGAAACATGTCTTAAATTAACGAAATTCTAGAACAGTGATATTTTAATTTAGACAGGTTACGGTTAAGTAGAAGATTAAAAGTTTTTCTCTAAAATATAAACACTATTAATTTTCAAATCACACTACACTAGTTTCTGCCTTTTTTAGTTTAATAGACAGTCGTCATCAGTGATTTTCCATTTAAATTGTATTAAATCAGATTGTCTCTATATGATCTATCTAGCCTTAAGAATCGAACCTGCGTTTCTTCTTACATTACAAACGTAACAATACCAAGTCACGACCGTTTTAGCGATCACTCCTAAGTATGGCCTCGAATCTAATGCAGCTAATTTCAGTTTTCTTTCCTATTAGCTTTTCTGGTATTGTATATTATACTCAGAAGTGACAAACAGTAACAAACACAAACATTACTCGTATATTTTTATATTTTTGTTTATTTCTAATCTCTTCCGTCTCCATTATACAACAGTTACCAGATTGAAGTATTGTTTTACGTTCAGGGTAGCCAACTTTGCGTTTTTTATAATGAGACATCACCGCAGGGGAAATTTTTTTTTTGTATTTTTGTACAGTGTTATTTAAACGTCATATAGACCTTCCTTTTTATTTGCAAGCAGAGATGAAATACTCGAGAAAAAAATATTAATACCTATATTGTACACTGATAGAAATAAAACCTGTAAAAATAGCAAGAAGAATTAGTAAAAATTACGTTCAATTAAGGTAAATTGAAAATAGCAATCTGCCGTGATTGAATCTGCGAAATATTTTGCTGAATATTAGTAGCCAAAAAATAGCAACATAATCTGTATATTTTACACATTTATGTTATATTTACACTCATAAAAAAAAGTTAGCTTAAAAATCTGTTTGAGCTAATTTGTTCTGTTGTTATCGTTTTAAATCACTTATTTAGCTAAAGTTATTAGTTATCTCATTTTAACTCAGGAACAAATTTTATCCTTATTTGAACTAAATTTTCGATCTTAGTATTAGTATTGGTATTTCTTGATTCTCAAACTTACAAATTTTCCCAGTTAATTTAAACAACAACTGTTTTCTAACCATTATTTTATGATATAAGTCTCACTTGTAGATCGCGTTATTTTTTCATTTTTTTTTTTTTAATTTATAATAAGATAATTAGGCAATATCATGGAAACTAAGCGAGATAGAGCAAATTGGTATATATATTTCTGTTAATAAATATGGAACTGGCTCTGCTCATATTCGGTAAGATCTTTTTAGCAGAAAATTTTCTGATGATCAGCTTAAAACTGCAGTTGCTTTAGCTAAATTCTTAGTTAATTAA
>JAEKOY010000671.1:0-21874 GCA_021234595.1 Delia radicum | reverse complement strand
ATGGGCATTAGGCCGGTCGATTTGTGGGGAGGCAAAAAATCGCCCAAAGCTCAGTGAAAATCGTATTCTAGGGATCAAAATAAGAAACTTGGCGGAATTAACCATACCTCTAAAACGAATTCTACTACCCCGAAACTGTTGACTTTTGTCCCGTAGGGTAAGTTTTGAAAAATCCCACTTTGACCCATGTAGAGTGCGCCCCAATCGAGTCCAAATGTATGACCGACCCCCACTAACTTGAAGGGCCGATCCACCCATGCTCGTGGCACACCCCTGGAACTCCCCTGGGGGGTCCCGATACAAACATTTCAAAAAATCTCCATTTTTGGCATTTATTTATTATTTTTTTATTTATTTTATTATTTTTAATATTTTATTTATTTTTTCTCTTTAGAAATTTATTTAGTCAGAACATATGTAAATGAAAAAATTAATTTAACTTAGTAATAGAAAAGAAAAGATAAAAATTACTGTTTGAAGTCTTTTTGCTTTCAAGTCTGGGCAATTCGCACGGCTCTCTACGTCGTCGCCATAACAGCCTCTACATTTTCCGGTATAACTCGTTGGAAACGCTAGCTAGCAATTGAACGTGTCGTTCTGTTCTTGTATGTGTGATGGAATTTTGGATCATTAAACGGTGGATCATCTTGATTTAAATATTCTTTCAAAGTATCGTATGGAATGCTCGAGTGATGGTGGTTCCAATACGTCATTTATGTCATTCATATTGATCATTTCCGTGTAACTTGTGCAATAAAAGTTTATATCTGGTTTTTTATAAGCTCTAAGTCCCGTTGGGTCGTCAACATCGGTTCGATAGCGTAGAATTATCTTGATAGCACAGTCGCGCTTTTCTTTGCTATCATCAAACAACATTGATAACAAGATATTTTCCGAATGCGCATAATATGATTATTGTAATTACTTTATTGACAATTTTGCGTAAACGAGGTTCTAGAAATCTGACCAACTAATGAATTTGAAAAATAATCTACTACCGTACACGACAGAGCGTAATACTTAATATTGAAGTACATTGGCACATAACATGTAATTATAAATTCAACCAGTATTCTTAAATTTGCATCTGGATTTTCCGTTGTCACATATAATCGTAATAGTCTAGCGGCCTTGGTGAGCCACCGAGAATGTACAATTTTCCCTGGTTGATTGTTAGCCAGATCCACTGAAACCACGCCGCTAGAAATTGCATGGGCCATGTCGTATAAGTACTTGGAATCGGTGGAAAATTCAATTTTTTCTGGAGCAGGGGGCATATTTTTCAACTCAATTTCTGAAAGCCGTCCACCACCTGAAAATATATAAAAATAAAGCAATTAAAAACGGGTTGACAATTATAATAAATGAGTGATAGCAATAACTTACCGGAAGAGTTTCACAAGTTTCGATTTGACGGCTCAATTTTCCGGTTGCCGATCTTGGTCCAGTGCTGGTTGATTTATCCAAAGCTTCAACAAATGCCGAAACGGAAGTTCGTTGAAGTGTAGAAGGAAACGAACCAATGCAATGGTTCTTTTAACAGCAATTCGAATCGTCGTATAATTCCACCGTGTGGGCCAGTGTTTGTGGCTCACCGTCAACGCATATGCCAATTAATTCATTCAGTGATATATTTTTATCGTTTAAAAAAATCATTTAATTGGTTGTTTTGTAATTCAGCGGTTTCATGTTCCAGTCTTACGTAACCAATCAATTCAGAATTCGGTTCTCTCAAAATAACAAGATGAGGTTTTTTACCATCCTAGTATGATACTTCTCATCAATTGCATCTCTCGTTAAAGTATCATCTTTCTGCCATCGAATGAAAATGCTAACAAATTGGTATCATCTAACCGTTTGCGAAGCACTTCTTGTCTGCATTTTCTTTTTCTCGGCGAACTTTCGATTTATCCATGATGAGAGGTTTGCCATGGGTATCTTTCATTTTAAAATCTTGGAAAAGAGCGGTTCCCATTGCTGATGCTACTCTATCAGGCACACCAAATCTGTCACATACCAAGGAAAAGTGAAAACAATCGTATCTCTGTGTGTATTGTGAACTTGTGCTTATATCCAAATCTTCTTGAACCGGTGGCGGTGCGTATGTTGAATCATCGGGATCTTGGTATGTTGGCATTGATGACATAGACGTTGCTCCTTGCTCTTCAATTTCCATCGCAAATCCATCCATTGTTAGTCTTCTCTGATTATGTTGATCGTGCATAAACTCTTTGAGGCGTTCGGGGAACCAAACCGCATGCACATGGAGCTGCCTTCAAATCGCATTTACATGTTCCAATGAAAAAAATTGTTTCCAGAGATTTTACATACTCTGTAAATTCTTGGTGTTTGTTTCTATTCTTGATTTGCTCTTGATATTTGACAAGCAATCTATTCAATTTATTATATACACTTTTTTTCAGCATTATTTCCATACCAAGTTTTTTCCAAATTCCAATCAACTTATCTTGTACTTGAATAGTGAATGATTTATAGAGCAATTTTTTTTTGTCGCTCAAGTAAAAATAATATCTCAAAATATCCAGATGGGTTGGTAAATTAAGATCAGTGAAATCAGTAGACACACCAAAAACAGTAAAATCATGCCTGGGTATATGACTCATTGGGTTTTCGATAGTTGTTGATGTTGTTATTGCTTCATCTTGCGGTGTAAAGGATGGTGGATTCATTGTAAACTTTTTGATTTGGAATGATTTTTTTTTTTAAATATTTTTTTATCTGAAATTAGAACTTCACACTTTGAGTTCTTCACAACGACTTAATGCATTCACAAAAACTGTTGCGTTATATATGGTCTACGAGGTAATAAAAATGAAATGGGGTTTAATTCTTTTAATTCTACCTGTAACCGATTTTGTTGTTTAAAACTGCCCATTAAATACTACATGTAAATTAAAAGTTAATCTGACCAAAAATCTGTTAAGCAAGTGCGCCTTTATTACTTCTGGAAAATCCTTTATGATAATTTTATGCTCAATTCTACCTGTAACCGATTTTGTGTCACAAAAAACTGCCCATAAAATACTTACATGTAATAAAACGTTAATCTGACCACAAATACTGTTAAGCAAGTGCGCCTTTATACTTCTGGAAAATCCTTTATGATAATTTTATGCTCAATTCTACCTGTAACCGATTTTGTTGTCAAAACTGCCCATAAAATACTTACATGTAAATAAACGTTAATCTGACCACAATACTGTTAAGCAAGTGCGCCTTTTATTACTTCTGGAAATCCTTTATGATATATTTTATGCTTTTGTTAAGCAAGTGCGCCTTTTATTACTTCTGGAAAATCCTTTATGATAATTTTATGCTCAATTCTACCTGTAACCGATTTGCTTAAGTAAGTTTACGACATGCAGCTGTGTCTTGTGGTGGCTTAAAAAACCCACACAACCTATTTTACGACCTGCAACAGAACGACACGTTCAATTGCTAGCTAGCGTTTCCAAACGAGTTATACCGGAAAATGTAGAGGCTGTTATGGCGACGACATAAGAGAGCCGTGCGAAATTGCCCAGACTTGAAAGCAAAAAAGACTTCAAACAGTAATTTTTTTATTTCTTTTCTATTACTAGTTAAATTATTTTTTCATTTACATATGTTCTGACTAAATAAATTTCTAAAGAGAAAAAATAAATAAAATATTAAAAATAAATAAAATAATAAAAAATAATAAAATAAAGTGCCAAAAATGGAGATTTTTTGAAATGTTTGTATGGGGAACCCCCCAGGGGAGTTCCAGGGGGGTGTGCCACGAGCATGGGTGGATCGGCCCTTCAAAGTTAGTGGGGGTCGGTCATACATTTGGACTCGATGGGGCACTCTACATGGGTCAAAGTGGGATTTTTCAAAACTTGACCCCTACGGGACAAAAGTCAACAGTTTCGGGGTAGTAGAATTCGTTTTAGAGGTATGGTTAATTCCGCAAAGTTTCTTATTTGATCCCTAGAATACGATTTTCACTGAGCTTTGGGCGATTATTAAATCGACCCGCCCTAATGGGCATACAACAAGACTGTCGCAAAAGGCACATGTCATATAAATAAACGAAAACTAAACAGCTTCCAATGGGTAAAATTCTTGCCAACTGGCTTTTTCTTGTAATAAGCATTCTGGTATGTCCTCCCTTTACCAGTCACAGGATTGGTAATTTTAGGACATTTGACACTGCTTAACCCACTTCAGTATTAAATTATACCAGTCTGTTATAAGTCCTTCTTTAACCAGTCACTTTTAGGACAATTGACTCCTCATTCCCATACGGATTTAATGAAACAATCTGAGTTCGATTAATTATCTTTCATAAATCTTAAACATTGTTTTTAATTATAAGAACACTTGACAAAAAACTCTATGTTAATATAAAATTTTTGAATTTTTACTACAAAATTTTTAAGAATTTTTCAGTTGTTTTTAAATGTTTTTTCAAATATAAAATTTATGGTAAAATTTTTTCATTTGAAAAATTACTAGAAATATACTATTGATATAAAATTAAAATTTAAAAATCTCTCAATTACTTGAATCAATCCCAACAAACATTTGCTATTGAAACTGAATCGATGACGATTTGATAACTAATTTGATTTTCAAACATTACCTTCAGAATAGCTTTTAGATTTTTTTGTTCTCAAGTTGAAAATCATAGAATTCTCCATAAAAACGGCAGTTAGATATCAAGCGAAAGTTTTCTTATATGCTTTTAGAGTCAATAACTATAATAAAACAGTAAACAACCAGAACATTTAGTAGTTAAATATATTAGTAATATAGTAAAAAAAGATTGCTGATAAAGAGTCGAGAACTATGTTGTTTATCAAATTATCCTCCAAATAAGTAGAAAAATCTTTTTTTTTGTTTATTTCATTGCATTTTATTAAATTTTAATTTGTTTTTATTTTTTTCTATTTACACACTAAAAAACGTTAAATAATAAGTGTAGACATATTATCGCTGCGTTGTCAAAATATGACATGCGTCGTTAATTCCCTTTTCGCAACATTCTTAAGAACCAAGTTTTTAAAAATAATATATGAATTTAAATTAAACAAAATTTACTTAAAAAATTTCGCCACAGAAAGCTTTTAAGTCTTTTCCAAAAACAAAAACTTTACGTATTATATAGATCAATGCAGCAACATAAAGGGTCCGCCATCTAACTTTTTTTTTTCAACTAGTGCTTATTTCGTGAATGGTAACACTTAGCTCATGTCTGATTCGACAGATAATTAGTTTTATCCTTCCGCTGAACGAATATGGTTGTGTATACGCTTGAACAACGCTGGAAATATTTCGACATTACTTTGAAAATCATGGTAGCCGAAGCTACACTCGATTTTGCGCCTTTTTTTGAAGATCGCATTATCAGCCGCAGAGCTGATGTCGTTTGGCCACCTCGGAGCTGCGATTTGACACCGTTGTGACTATTATGTGTGGGGTTGGTGCCATCAAAGATAAGTGTTACGCCAACAAACCAGAGACAATTGACGCTTTAAAGGATAATATTCGTGAAGCCATTGGTGAAATACAGCTGCACACAATCGATAATGTGCTTAAAAATTGTAACCGATCGTGTAGGCTACTGCATGGCCAACCGAGGCAGCCATTTGAATGAAATTATTTTCCATTATTAACGGAAGGATTGTACTTTCAAATAAAAAAAGAAATTTGAGAAAATATTCAGTAGTTTTTTTTTATAGCATTTTCAAAGAAAAAAAGTTATTTGGCGGACCCTTTATTTATATACACGATGATAGCTTCCAGAACATCTGGATAATTTAAAGTGATATTTAATTAGTTAATCCCTGAAATATGAAAAAAAAGAGTAAGTACCCGGCAAAAAAATACTGCTACCGAGAAGCTCTTCGGAAGGCGGCATTATTTAATTACGAAGCGCTTCCAAGTAAATCCAGAAGGCATGATTTTTGTTCGCGATGTCCCAGTTGGTTGTATGTTTATTTTAAGCAGGTGAAAGTGCGTATTTCATGTGCAATATATTCATGCCTTCTTAGGCAATAAGAAGCGCTTTTTTGTATGTTGACAACATTAATGCTTCATAGTATTCATTCTTTATTGCTCCATTGTAGGCATTATTCACTGCTGTAAAGAGGCCTTTAGGAAGCACAACAGAATGCCATCCCTAATTGCTTTATTGTATGCAAGGCTTACCAAATCCATGTTATTGTTTGCTGGGTATTATCAACGAGTTTTAAAATCGAATAATGTATTGAATATAAACTTCTGAAATCAGTGTGATATCAAAGAAATTTGGCTAAAACGAGAAATATTGAATAAACTACATTAATTAAAAATGGAAATAGAATTTAAAAAGGAATGCATTGTTGCATTTTCAGAAAATGTAATATTAGAAAAAATGGGTTTTTTTCATATTTCTTCCAAAAAAACTACCCAGGCAGAAAAATTCAATGTGCACAGTGTTGGCAAAGCGTCGGCGACTGTCAGTTATGCGTTGGCAAAATGTGGGACTAGCAATCTTGACAGCATTGTCCTGTTACCCGATAGATAACAGTGGCCAACCGTTGGTCTGAACGAACTTGCCACCGTTGGTATAACGTTGGTAATTCAAAAAATTGTGTGCTTTTAATGATTGTGTGCTAGGTAATGACAAGTATTTGAAATCACCTGTAAAAGTAGCATGCCCGATCATGCGCATATTTTCGCGGCATTCGAAAAAAACAAATGCATTTAATTGCCTTTGGTATATAGTTTTTTTTGGAAGATATATGTAAAAAAACGCCAAATCCCGAGTAATTTTTTAGCACACTTTTTAACCCCTAAATGTGGGATTGGGCAGCTAAATAATAACAATAATCTTTATGACATATCCAAATGTGATTGCAATCGGTGTGAACCCATGAACGGACCCTCCTTGGTAGTAAATAACTTTATTTTGCTGTGTGAACAGGTTAAAATTTATTAGCAATATTTCTTAATAAATATTTAAATAATATTTGTATAATAAAAGAATATATAAAATCATAAGACCCACTCATAAACGCATTCATAACTTATAAAATTTGCAAATTAATTTGTTGTGTTCCAATAAACTTAATATTTAATAGTAAATGTATAAATTATGTTGTGAACTTATGTAAATGATCTTACGGCCATTGTTACATGAAATATATTTATATTGGTCAGAACAAACATTTTGTCCGATTTGCTTTCTCTTAAATTTCAAATTATTAAATTTTTTATGAAATTTTTTTTATTTAATAATCATATTATTACAAATTATATACTATTACCCTAACCGAGCACTAGCTACTATGGCATTCGGCTCGTTGTAACGAAAACAGACCAGTGCCTCTGGTGGGAATCGAACCCACGACCCCCGCACTGATAAGCCAGCACGCTACCAACTAGCCTACCGTGGCTCACATTTTTTATGAATTAGTTTTTTACCTCTCCAGGGAACTCAATTGGGTGGTTCCTTCTGATTTCGATAAAATTCTGATATAAGATAGAGGAGACAAAATTAATAAAAAAAAATGATAATAAACATAGCTACACTTAGAATACTATGTAGGTAAAGACCACTATGCAGCAGAAAAAAATAAACAAACATTTATTTGTTTTATTTTTTGAAATAAAAAAAAACTACTGCCTAAAACGAATGTAAAATCATAATACAGTAATTTGATGTGGTTTGTTTTTTAAATGAACTACAATTGTAGACAAAACTGAAATTTCTTCTACAAATTACAGTTTTTTCACTCTTAAAAATACAGATACTGTATACAACTCAAAAAACTACAAATATTTACAGCAGAGAAATTCTCTAAATGTACCTAATCCCATATTAGGGGGTAAAAAAGTAGTTCGAAACACATTTGTTGTAAAACTTTTAAGTGTTTTTATACATGAATAGGAATATCGTCCAAATACCTTTCATTTGATGCCAAATTTGTATATGAAAGAAAGAGAACTGAAAATGTTTACCCATAAGCAGTTCTGGTAATATTGTTTAATTTCCGAGCGCTTCTAAAGCAAATCCAGAAGACATGATTTTTCTTCGCGATGTCCCACTTAGTAGTCTCTTTAAAGCAGGTGAAAAGCGATTCTTTCACGTGCTCTAAGAAGCAATTAATTTATGTCTTCGTACACTGATAGAATTTTCTTCATTTTTTAGGATTTTTCATAATAATATTATAAAAATTCATTAAATCAATGAAAAGTTTTCAAATTTTTTTCAATAAAAATGTTGACTTGTAATAAGAAAAAAAAATTTTTTTTTGTACTATCATTTTGAAACAAAAAAAAAATTAAAAATTTCTTTTAAACAGAATTAACCAAAACTTTGATATAAATAAATTTCTTTATTAAATTTGCCTAGAGCTAACAGTTCTTGACGAATTTGGCTAGTTGGTCACCTAATTCCAGGGAACAGATTCTCTAAGAAAAGCGATATAATTTTGTTCAAAAAGAGACCTAAATTGTTATCGTTTTGACGATGTTACACAAAAACGTTACGCTAAACGATAATAATTTTTTGATTTTTAACAACATTGACACTATTTAACATTTCTATCTTATATGGTCGTAATTTAACTACAAAAAGTGGACTATAATCGTCGATCGTTCTACAGAATTCCAAGCCAGATCGATAAAAAAATTACATATTTTGTACCGTCATATAGGAAACTATTTCAATCATTAAAGTTCTTAATATACATAATTTAAAAAAGTACAATAATTAAAATATTTCTTTTTTATGGATAAAAAAATTTATTTTCAAATTTTGTAATTTGTATGCTAAAATAGTCATAAAAAGTTTCAAATTATTAAATATCAACGACGAAAATATTATACAAACTATGAATTTTATTCATTAAACACATGAAACTTTCATAACGATTAAGCTAGGATTAATGAAAAAAATTTCATATGCTTTATGAAATTTTCATTGGGTCAATGAAATCATTCATGAAAATTGATTTAATGAAGCACCTTTCATTGACTCAATGAACCGTTTCTTTGGGGACTTTTTTATTAAAAAATTCATTGGATTAATGAAGGAATCATTAATACTACGCACAAATATCTATCAGTGTAGGTAATGAAAAGCGTTTTTTTTTGTGTATTTGACAACAATAATGCATTGTTTACAGCTTCATTGTACGCATTATTCACAACTTCAAAGAAAAGAATTTAGGAAAGCACAAGAAAGCAATCAGTGGCTTTAATGTATGAAATTTGGTTTAAACTATATTTTGGAAGCATACAAATGTATTTACTGCTTACCAAATCGATTCTATTTTTTACAGGGGTATCTTTTGTTTTGACACGATCGGCTTTACTAAAAAGCTGTTTCGGTTTTTGAAAGCTAGCAAAAAAAAAAGGTTCGCGGTATTTTTCGGTTTTTTGCAATATTAAAAACATTTCCAAAAATAATTAAATATTAATAAAAAGAGTAAGAGGAATTTATTATAACCTACTACAGAGACTTTGAAATATACTAAAAATATATTTTAAAATGTCCGAATCAGCTAATTTTTATGAATGAAAAACTTACTAACCGACTCTTTTCAAAGAATACGCACAAAACAATAAGTTAGTAGAAAAATTAGTAAAACGTCTTGTAAATCAAGTATACTATTTCTCAGGAAATTTTTTGCTGAAATTGTGTTTTCGGCTAAAAATTTAGTTATACTTATTCAGCACTTAACAGTTTTGAAATAATGTTTTACTAATTTATTTTGCTAAAAAATCTAATAAGCTACGAGGGCGGATCAATAACTCCGTGCCTTTTTGAATGAAACACAGTTTTTTTTTGCAAAAAAAAATTTTTCAACCTAATCTCCTTTTAGCTCAATACACTTAGTCCAACGTTTCTCCATTTTTGTACCCCTTCCAAAAAATAGAATTTTCGAGGTCCATAAAATAGGCATTTCTTGGCCATATGGGGTCGTTTTATTTTAAAATGCTCGTTAAATCGGTCCAATAAGTTGGCATAATATTCGCCGTTTATTGTTGTCCCCTTTAAAGGTAATCGATGTGGATTATCCCGCGTGTATCCCAAAAAATTGTTGTCATCACTTATTGGCCACGATTACGTTTATGGTCAATTGAGAGTAAAACGCGGCACCATCTTGCAGATAGCTTTCTTAAACCCAACTGATCATTTAAAATCGAAACCATACTGTCATATGAAATGCCAATGGCATCAACAATCTCACGCACTTTTACTCTTCGATCGGCCAACAACATATCGTGGATTTTTTCAACATTTTCGGGTGTTTTGACCTCAATTAACCGTCCAGAACGTTCAGCGTCATTTGTACTTGTGCGACCACAACGAAAGTCAGTAAACCACTTTTAACCATTGAAATCGATTGTGCAGAGTTCCCATAGTATTTATCAAGCTTTTCTTTGATGGATTGACGTTTTTTTTTTTCGCAAAAGATAATGTTAATGAGAAATGAGCACTCGAAATTCACTTATTTCCATTTTTAAAAAATCGACGAGGTTGTATGTTTTGAACAGCTGTTAAACGAAAAGTAAACGACGGAACTTGCTCCAAATTTGACAGTAGTCTATTAACAGGTGGTACTTGATGGGAGAAGTGTTGCATTTTATATAACTACGAGGGAAGTTCGAAAAGTCACGTACTATTGATCCGCCCTCGTAATAAGCATATTAATAGACTAGACGAAAACCTGACTGAAAAATATACGCAGAATGAAGTCATGTAGCGGCATGTCATGATGGTAGAGACGAGGAAACTGTTACTAAAAAGTACGACTCTGTAAGACATATAAAAAAAAAATCAACAATGGAAATTTATTTATATGTGTTTCATACAAAGGGTCGCCAATAAAGTGTTTTAATATAAATTGTTGGTCTAATATGCTCATATATTGTGTGATACTGGCTTGTAAAAGAAATTGGTTATTACCCCTTCGGTACTTCTTTGTTGTTTTTGACTTAAAAAATATTTTTTTATTATTTTCTAACTGTTATGGCCAACTTAATGACTAAACAAAGTAATTTTTTTAAATTTTGTTTGCAAAAGTGGCATCATATGGCATAGAAAGTATTTAAAGGAAAAAAAAATACAAAAATTTAAATTTTCATTTTTAATGCAATTTTAAAGATTTTATTTTAAAAAATATATAAATACACTTAAAAAAAAAATAATTCAAGTTATTATTTTAAACTTTATAATTCCACATGAAAATAGAAAAAAAAACTTTTATTCTCATATAAAACATTAGAACTAAATAAAAAAAATGTGAGATCACCGCTAATTTCAGTCCATGTAGGTCTGCATCTGTTTTTGCCCTGAAAAAAAAATAATTAGAAATCCAATTCAAATATAAGAATGTTAATTTAACTTACCTTATTGTTCATGGTATATTTTGAAACAATTTCTGGCCGCCATTGGAATGCAGAGATGCACGTTGCATTTTGAACAAAAGTATCTAGAATATCCTTTGCATCCTGTACTTTACACATACGTTTTACAGTTGTATACTCCGCCAAGGTTCAATGCCATCGAAACGAATAGAAACTGAAGGGGCCCTTTCATATAAAAGCTTTGGCTTCGAAGTTGTGGGGGTGAGCGGAAGATCTACGTCTGCAGTTAGTCTGGGTCGTCCTCGTTTTCGAGAGAGATTTTGAGCTGATGTCAATGCGAGCAATCCATCAGCTACATCATTCCGGAATGCTAATAAATCCATTTGATCTTTTTTCTTAATATTACTATTGCTATCAATGCGATACTCCAACCAAGAGTTGCATACCGCTAAGTCGATGAAATGGTCGAAAATTTGAGTGTCCACTTTTTTGACCGAATAGAATTCGGTATAACGAGAGCAAGAAGTCTATCTTGTCGACTCCTCCCATATATTTATTATATACACCTACAACGTTAGGTTGTGGTACAACGATTTTCTTTTTTTGTTCACCACAAAATCTGGTGACGAAGCCAATTGTACACATCCCCCATCCAGCCATTTTAAAGGAAAATATTTGGTTTCCTTTCAATGCAATAGTCATAACTTCCTCTTCCTAACTTTTCAAATCTTTTCTGTTGCAAGTGGAGCTTTGGCCGTTCTATTCCTCGTATGGTGCCTGTTGCCCATAATCCCTTTTCTCGCAAATATATTAATAAATTAATTGTAGTGAAGTAATTATCAAAAAATAGTTTGTGGTTTTTATTTTCGGAATCGTTTTACAGAGGTGAATGACAATATCCGAGCAAAAGCCTAATTTTGAGTCTCCAACAATTGTATTTTCCCCTGCTATATTTCGAGATCATATACAATTCCATTGAGCTACATAAGCAAAATACTTTTATACCCCATTTGATAGGCTTTTTGGGCATATACTGCTTCAACCCAGTTTTAGCTTTGACACGGAATCATCATTTCATCAGAGCAACAGTTTTCATCTTTGGAATTTCATAAGTTCTTCTCAAGAACGTATTTATGAGTGGACGAACTTTATACAGTTTGTCACTCGAGTTCTCCTCTACGCTAAACTTTAGATTAGTGCGTATTAAATGAAATCTATTTTTTGTCATGTGCTTGCGAAAGGCTGGTATTTCAGTAGCACTACTTCAGTACATCGCTAAACGAGGATATCCTATTGTGCCAATAATAATTTCTAAACCCAGTAATGTAAGAATCTCTTCTCTTACAACATTAATGGCAGTTCCGGTTTTTTTGAAATGATGAATCCGTACCTTCATCCAAATCCAATGAATCCTCTTCTGCATCCAAATTTTTTTCAAATAAATCGGTGTTCCCATCTGGATTAGTTAACTCCTCGATTAAAAACGAATTGTTTTTATTATCATTGAGAGTTTCCAATAGCGTCTCCAAAAACATCATTTTCTTCTCTTCATCATCGCCAAAGTCAGATAAATCTGAGTTATTAAAATTAACCAAAATATTTTCAATTTGTTCGAAGTTTAGTTTATTAGGCATTGTATTACGTTCAGCCGCTGCAAATGTATTCAATCAAATAAAAATTTCCGTTGGGTAAAATCTATGCCATATGGCATAGTATAAAATAAAAAAAAATCGTGGAGCCTTATTAAACTATTTTGGGATCTAATTTTTTTGTACTTAATAAGGCAATGATTATCTACTAAATTACTAACAAAAAGTTATCAAATAATTTTTTTTTGTGGTAGAATTTATAAAAGTACAAAGTGCTCTTTTTTGAAAATTACGAAACTCGATAGGCACTCTCGCTTTATGAGCCTTCACTATTTACTGGGTCACTAAACCAAACTATTTTTCATAAACTTCTACAAAAAACTTTAAGAAAAATATAGAAAAATAAAATATATAGTATCCGTTAGTATTTGCTCTTAAACAGGCACTAAAAGCGACTATGCCATATGGCATAGAATAACCGAAAGGGTTAATTCAATTTATTGTAAAATAAAATATTTAAATTTAAATTTAATAAAAAGAATGTGTTTTTTTAAACTTAATTTATATAGTGGCAATTTTTGGAATGTGGAAAAATTGCAATCAAATATATCTTTAGCTAGACAGATCTCAGGTAATTTTTTATATTTCCTTTCTCTATTTGCAAAAAAAAAATTTGTTTATATATATTTTGTTGTTTTTTGTTTATAGAATTATCTACGACATTTAGCTTCAGTCCAAATTGTCATCATTTAGACAACCATGGATGTAAGTAGTTGAAATATAAATTTTTTTTTTTACATATAATTATATATTTTCAGATATTCAATTAATCATGTCGTCAATGTATCGACATTTTTATATTTTTTAATGTCTTGGCAATTTTGTTTTTAAGAATCACAAATTTTTCTTTTAGGATTTTCAGCAAATAAATTAACTACAGTATAATTTTATATAATTTTTGAGTTTTTTCCAGCCTAGTAATTCAGTAATTCAGAAAACATTGTATTAATTTTTAGCAAGGGAAAACATAAGGTTTTAAATATTTTATGTTTTGGAAAACACAAAGACTGGCGATTTTTTTTTTTTTTTGGCCTGAATATTTGTTTTTCTGAAAACACCGAATCTCACAAGAAATTGTTATTCACACCAAAGTTTTAAAAAAATTGAAGCTAACATGTGTTAACATGTAACTTCATGTGTATTTTGGTATAATGAATTTAAATATATCAAAAAAACCTTGTAATTTGGATAAAAAAAAAAAATTATAAAGCGCTCGAACCAAAATTATTCTTCAAAATTAATGAACAATTTATTTTTTTAATTGCTTAAAATATTTATTGAAGACCGATTCATTTTCGTTAAAACCGAACAGCAAAACTCTACCAAAAGGTCAGATTCTTAATAGGGGTACATCCATTTGTTAGATTTGTACATATTATTGTCTAAAAAAGAAAAAGGACGAATTAGCATTATTTCCGAATTTCCCGTTGATAAAGGAGTAGTTAAGAGTTTAATTTAAAGCTAAATTTTTAAGTTTATTTTATTTTATATCGGTACTTTCATTATTTAACCCGTTCACTACCTTTTCACACTACAGTGCACACATTTAAAAAAATTATAAAAATTTTAAAATGCAATAAGAGTGTTAAGTTTTCTTTGATCTTCTTTTATTTGATTTTTGATATTGATACTATATTTCCCTGTTACACAGTTAATGCATACAATGAATTTTTTTCAATGACCAATATCCTAATGAACATATTTCCAAAACAATATAAGTCACTTCATTATTTATGTTGATATAATTTTTATTAAAAATAAAAATTATGTTTTTTCGACCTTTAATTGTGCAATGAAAATGAAAATTATCATATTTCTTTATTAGGATATTGTCCTAACAAATAACTATAGATCATTTTGTTTTCAAATTTATTATTTGACCCTTTCAGGAATGTGTTGAAGATGTATTTCGGGAATTTTCTAGGTTCCCATCATCAGAACACGTTTTGAAAGCGGTAAACAAAATCCCATGCCACAATCAAAACATCAAAACTCTATAGTATTTGTAAGGACAATATCCTAATAAAGAAATATAGAGTATGGCCTCGAACTTGATTAAATTTCATTTTCATAATATTCATTTTAAATGTTTCGTCTCCACATTGGTTGTCGTCTTCAGCGAACATTATTATAATTTGATTAATAATGCTTCCCTAAAAAAGTCACATAATGTGAGATGTGAAATTTTTAAATAAATAATTATAGTTTATAAATAAAGGATCTAAGCTCGTTTAAAGGAAAAAGAATTAAGTGTAATAAGACTTGAGATTTTTGTTTAAAATATTCATTAGGATGTTGGTCAAAATTCATTTTATGCATTAACGGTTCATCAGGGAAAATATAAAATCAATATTTGTTAGCAAAGTCCGGTTTTTTAATCAGCTTCTATTTGTGGAAATAGGTGCGTTTGGTATATATCCTAAACTATAAAGCAATAATCTCGAAATTTGGCACGAAGCTTCATCTAATGACCATAACAAAATCAAAAAGTTTCCAAGTTAGTGGTAAAAAGGGGCTGAGAATGATTTCAAAAATTCGCTTTTCGAACCCATTTTTTTGGCAAGGAATGGAGAGAGTGCATACATATAACCATTTTCCTTTTCATTTTAAGACCCCCTAATAAGAGCCTAAAGTCCAAATAGAAATATATCCACAAGCAAAAAGTCGGCAGTGAAAGGGTTAACAAATATGACATGTTAAGTTCAGGATTTTCGAAAGTGGTTTTAATCCAACCCATATTAAATATTCCAAAATTTATTTTTGCTAATATTTAAATTTAAATACTTAATGACATTTGCCATTAATAATTTTGGCAATACTTGGGAGAAATTTTGTATCATTATAATTGCACTAATTAACAAAAACAACATTGAATTATATAATATTATCTACGATGGATGAATAATTTTTGCATAACTTTTTGCTTTTAACCTTAAATCATTCAGAGACGAAACGCGAAAACACAATTAGAAAGCTAATAAATTATCCAGTTAAAACTAATCTTGATTTGACCTTACGCATTTGTCACACTTTCTAACATATCAACCGCTGCCTCAAAGTTATGGGGTCAAATTACAAATTTACAATGAAAACGATGAGTAAACAGCAAAACTACGGAAGTTTGCAAAAAAAAATATAGCAAAAAATAGAAAAAAAAATCAAATATTGATGAACTTTCACTTTTTTCACGTAATATAATGAAGATGTAATCTCACCGGTTAAAGTGTTTTAGGATTAAACCATAAATTCATTAAGGAATATTTTTTTGCAAGTGTTTCATAAAGCGATTTGGTTTAATTTTTTTCTCTTTGTCGTATTCTCTTTAGATAAACACAACACAGTCGTTAAGCGAATAACAAACTAATTCTATGGACAGCGTATGCCATAACAAAATATTGTAAACCCATTAATTGCCACGTCGATAATAGAAAAGAAATATAAATTGAAAACTTTTTTTGCAATTATGCTGGTAAATTGTTTTTTTAAAAACTTGTATATTTATTAGTTTCAGTTAAAACAACTTTCGAAACCAACTAGAGTTAAAAAATAATAAAAACCAACCAACTGATTTCATCCACTCCTTCCATTTTTGGCTCAGCGAACTGCTTTTTCACGAAATTTGTCGTCAAAAATATTGAAAAAATCGTAAAAAAAATTGTACTAAAACGAGCTTACAAAATTAGACATTGACACTAAACTCAAATAAAAAAGTTTTAAAGTCAGCAAAAAATTTTGCTGAGTCAAAAATTGATTAAAGTTTCGCCAATTTAACAAAGTTTACGATACGAGTATAAACGATTTATGTTAGTTTTTAATGGTACATACAAACAAGATCTTCAGCAACATTCGGCTATCAAGTTTGGGTTAAATACAGTAAAAAAAAGAAAAGTTTGTTGAAAATTTTTGTTAAAAGTCTATTTAAAATATTTAACTAACTTTCAGAAATTTTTTTTTTGACATCGCGTTTTCAGCTAAAATTTTAGTTAAACGCTTTTACAAAAAATTAATTTTGAGCTAATGTTTTAACTAATTTACGTTGCTACGAAAATTGTGCTGATAAACACATTAATAGCGTGGATAATAAGGAAAACACAACCAGATGTAGATTTCGCAGCACGTATGAACGAAATAAAGAAAAAGATAATATACAAATAAATACAACCATATAAGACTTTACACAAAATATCAGCGAGATTGATTTCGTTTATTTAATTTTTATTTTTTTTTTTTTTTTTTGAATACTATACATTAGGGGTGTCCCATTCAAAAAAAAATTTGGGGGATCATTCTTAATTTGAATACTAATAAGGCTAAGAATTTTTTAGAATTTTTTCAGATTTTCGGAGGTGGTTTAGAGGTCGCGCAAATCGATTTTTTAGCAAAATCGAGCTTTTTGGGATTTTTTCGAATTTTGCTTGAAAATTGGTAAAATATCGATATTTTTTCAGCTTCTGAGTCAATATTTTTAAAGAAAATTTTCCGATCTTTAATTTTATGTGCATAAATAATAAGTTTCGGCAATGGTTTTGCACATTTTGACCATTTAATAAACGGTTTTTCGTAAATTTTCAACAAATATGGAAAAGAATGCTTTATAACTTTTAAAATTTGTATAAAGAGACTAACAAAAAACTAATGATGCAGTTAATAGATTATTAAGTTTTAAATTAATTAGCGGGAAAAAAAATGAATTTTCTCTCACCGTTCTCGAGTTATACCCTTTAAAGCTTTGAACACATGTATGAAATGTTAATACTATAAGGTGTGAATAGGTTTGCATTGGTTTAAACTTTAAATAATTGGATTTAGGAAATTTTTTACAAATAAAATAACAGTTACTTACCACTCATACATAACAATATATTAAAAACAAAGAAAAATAGATTTGTTATAAATTATTTTATTAGAGTTCTTGCGATGCTGCTCTACCCCTGCAGTAAACTACGAAAGGCTGTCTCAGAATTTGTGATATTGATATAACTATTAGCCAAGGCCACACACGTTCTGCGACATCATTTACAACTTGCAATTGTTGAACTTTGTGTTTTGCTTCCTGAAATGATTTGTTGTTTTCCCTTTTTTCTGGATCCGTTTGTAAAAAATCAGTAGAAATGTTGCAGGCTTCAAAAAAAGTTAGCTGGCTTTTGTAATAAAACACTGAATTGTTTATTTTCAATCATGTCTTCTGTTAAATTTCCTTTCACTAATTCGTTGTTATTACTTGGTTCATGTAGGTTTCTAAGCATTAAACACAAAGTTTTGGTATCTTCCACTTATCAGTTTACAAAAATTTTTAATTGTATTGTGACTTGTTATCTCTAAACCTATAGACTATCTGCCAAAACTAGGGGTATAGTTCCCCCAAATCCAATAAATCATGAATTTTAGTTCGAGCCACATCAGTGCCACCTAGTGATAACGGCTTTTTGGCTACTTTTTTTGCTGTCTACAAATTGACAACACTTAAAACTAAGCTTTGATACAATATATAAATTTTCAAATCTCATAATCTAAAGTTTACAACAAATGGGATGCCCAAATCTTATAGTACTAAAAATTTCATACAATGGGTGCAAAGCTTTAAAAGGGTTAACTCGAGAACGGTAAGAGAAAATTGTATTGTTTTTTGTGCTAATTTATTTGAAACTTCATAATCTTTTAAACTGCATCATTAGTTTTTTTAGTCTTCATACAAATTTTAAAAGTTATAAAGCATTCTTTTTCATATTTGCTGAAAATTTACAAAAACTGTTATATAATGTATAAAAATGTGCAAAGTCCCTGATGAAACTTATTACTTATGCACATAAAATTAAAGATCGGAAAATTTTCTTTAAGAATATTTACTCAGAAGCCGAAAAAAATTACCGATTTTTTAGCAATTTTCAAGAATAATTCAATAAAAGCCCAAAAAGCTCGATTTTGGGTACAAAATCGGTTTGCGCGACCTCTAAACCACTTCCGAAAAATCTGATAAAATTCTCAAAAATACTTTACCTTATGAGTATCCAAATTAGGAAAGATCTTCCGAGAAAATCCAAGTTTTTATTTTTTTGGGCAACCTACTATACATCAAACAAGACTCGCATGTACAATACAAATTTGAGTATTAAAATAATACTAATAAACTATAAATATATGAAATAAACTAATTTAAAAAAATTACTGAATGATATTTTGATAAACTTGAAAATTGAAGATGCAGACAAAAATAAATACGCGTTGGTGATGCTGTACAAAACACTATTTTGATTAATTGAAGATGCAGGCAATCATAAAATGTAAACTACTCTTTGGGCCGACTGTACAAAACAATAAATGCAATTAATGATATTTAGCGATATTGGAATATATATTTTTTGTATTTTTGCAAATTTTGGTAAAGTTAGCAAAGTTTTTGATGATTTTAACAATTTTTCTGCAAGGTTTCTCCCAGCAAAAATGTCGCTGACTTTACTGACTTTTTTTATGTAGTAATCCGCGGGTTTTTGTATTTTACTGAGTTTGCACAATTTGTCAAATTGTCACAATTTGTCACTTGGTCACATACAATCTACTAAGCTTCAGCAAATTTTTTTGATGATTTCAACAAGTCGATTTTAATTGCATTGAACTAAGTGCCAGCAAACCTATTAGCTGCATTTGCTAATTTTGTGCTAAAATCAGAACACTAGCGTTCTGTGCAGATATTAGTAATTTTTCTGCAAGAATCCTCCCAGCAAAAATGTTGCTTTGTTGCTAATTCTACGGACTTTTTTTGAGTGTACACTCGAAAAAAAAGTCAATAAAGTCAGCAACATATTTGCTTTGAGGATTCTTGTAATTCAGCAACAATTTTGCTAAATTTCGCAAAGTTTTAGCTGATTTTACCATTTTTTCTGCAAGGATCTCCCAGTATCCGTCATAACATTTACAAACAGTATTAAGAAAAGGTTCGTCATTAACATTTGATTTCTTTTTTTTTTAATTTTTAAAAATACTGCGAACTTTACATCATAAAAAGTGGACCTTTGAACTTTTGAAAATTTGCTTGCGTGACATATCATCTTGAAGGAAATTTTATCATACTTTAATTTAAGATCTCAGTTATTCATGTAAAGCATATAATAATTTTCATTATATGCTTAATTTGGTAAACACATTTTTATAATTTTTCTATGATTTTTTCAATATCTAAGCTGCCATATTTAGCGAACCAAGTGTTCTAATATGCCAAAAATTGGTTTGAACCTTAGTTGCATAACTAATACACAATATTTCTTCCAAATTTGAACAAATCCTTTTTTTGCAAATAGCGGCATATTCCAAGAACAAATTATAGTACAAACAAAAAACTAATGAATTTTTAAAGTTTTCCTAAAGTTTTAAAATTAAAAAAAAAAAAAAATAAGAAACACAGTAAAAATTAAAAAGAAATTTAAAGTTTATGACACAAAAAAATGTATGTACATTTTTATTTGATGGATTTTAACCCTCAAACCGGCCTAAGATTGTTTGCATTGAAGTTTTTTTTTTGTTGCCCATTTTAGGCGATATTAGCCAAAATAGGTTTAGAAGGAATCTCAAAACTAATCCATAAAAATTAATAAATTTAGGAATAATTTTTTCTTACAATATATAACCACAGTCAAAAAAGTACACTTTTTTGTGGTTTTACTTAAGCAGATATGGCGATATTCGTTCTCAAAAAACGCGGAATTGAGCGAAAGCGCACCTAAACTTCAACATATATTATTAAACTTACTCTGAGTTAAGTATCAACGGTTTCTAGTCAACATACATACGTTTTCAAAATTTTTGAAAATTGTGTTTATTTAAAATATTTTATTTTTTTAAATTTTACGAAATTCAAATTTAACGCTTTATTGCTTTCAAACCGTGACATGAACACAAAAAGTTACGTTACAATATTTTTGTAAATTTAGCCTTCTGTCGAAATAGCTAAATTTCTTGTTATAAAATACTCGTTTGGAGCATTTATGGCCAATTTAAAATACCCGCCTGGAGACGGTCTTGCCAGTTAGAGGGTTAAAGGGCCTTAAATATGGTACCAGATCTAGACAAAGTGGTATAAAACATTTTATTAAACTCAAACAAAAAGTTAGTAAAGTCAGCAAAAACTTTTGTTGAGGCAGCTAAATTTTAGCCAGCAGGCTGCTTGAAAAATTGGTTTGCGATATTTTTAAAAATAATTTGCAATACATTTCAAAATATAAAATGTCCACACTCACACATTGACGACATGAATTAATGTAATATCTGAAAATAATAGAATAATTATATATAACCTAAACAAAATTGCCAGAGTACACGCTAAAATTCTTTTATATAAATAAAAACATTTTTGGTCTTCAAAGTTTAGTAACGTCATGATGCTTGTTAGGAAAAGACCTAACCACGTGCTTGATTACTAAGAAGACAAGAATTTAGCAAAATTGATTATTAATAGGTTTTTTGTTAAAGTTCTGCCTATTATGGAGGGTCTAGCTTTTCTAAAATTCGGGTTCTGATGAGATCTTCAACTAGCTATATGTTTGATTTGCTTTATTTTTGTAAATATACGGAGGTAAAAGCTCGTTATAAATTAAAAATAACATAAAATAATCTCGATGTATAAAAAAACATAAAGCTAATATAAATGTAAAAAATGTCTTTAATTTAGTTACATCAATGGTTGTCGAAATGATGACTTCTTTTAAATGAACCCATACAACCATTTTTTTGCAATAAGAAATAGGAAGAATAAAAAATTACCTAAGATGTGTTCCCTTCTCTTTGGTTTTACTCTGTCTACCTGAACGTGTGTTTGCTTGCAATTTGACAACACTTCATTAATATTACTATACACATTTATTTGCGATTACACATTTAATCTGTAT
>JAEKOY010000670.1:0-21883 GCA_021234595.1 Delia radicum | reverse complement strand
TGGTGAGAAATGCTTTATATGTAATGTTGAATGCATAGGATCTTTGAACTATATTAATGTTGCAACTAAATTGTTTAATTAAGGTTTGTAATATTACATAAATTGTTTAAGATTTTATGTATTGGATATGTAAAACATCAGGCTGTCACATTTTATTAAACTAATGGACACTAGCAAACGCATTTAGGTGAAAAGACAATATACACAAATGAATAAGTACGGTAGAAGGGGAGCATTCGCCACTTTTTGTTTAAAGCACTTTCGTTACAACACCAAAGTTTTTTTGAAAATTTTTTTTATCTAGTATATTACATATCTTAACTTTAATTTGCATGTTTAAAACATAAGTTAACTTTATTCTTTATATTATTTTTTTGAGATTTCCAAAGTAACTGAAATCGGTTAAATTGCGCTATCCATGGGGTAAATTTGCCAAGTTGATGTTGAACATTTTTCAGCTATAAATATAATGGTACTAATGGAAAAGTTATATATTGTTTTAAATAATCATAAAGAGAGATATCAATAGCAGCTGTAATTTCAACAAAAAAAAAAATTTTAAATATATTCTTTCGAATTTTTTGAAATAAAATTAATTCTTACCCATGCAGCTTATCCCTATAGGGAATGAGGAGTCAATTGACCTAAAAGTGATGGTTAACGGACTTATCACAGGACTGGTATAATTTAATACTGAAGTGGGTTAAGCAGTGCCAATTGTCCTAAAATTACCAATCCTGCGAATGGTATAGGGAGGACACACCACTTAACCAGAATGCTTATTAACAAGAAAAAGCCAGTTGGCCAGAATTTTACCCATTGGAAGCTGTTTAGTTTTCGTTTATTTTATACGACATGGCCCTTTTCCGACAGTCTTGTGGTATGCCATCTTTGGTTAATCCTGTGGTATGCCACTATGTGGTTTAAAGCATACAAATGACCCCCTCCTATGACAAGCCAATGTTAAAGTTGCCAGTTGTTTAACATAGGGTAGGGTAGCAGAGGACCGGTCTCTGGCATGAAGGACCGATCCTGTGGCACACGCACAACCGGTCCCATTCCCCATAGGGAATGTACGAATTAAACAAGCTTATACATCTTATAAGTTTTACCGAATTGCTGATGAATACATTTTATTTTTTTCTACACTTTTAGGAAATAAATTGTAAAAAATTTGTGTTTATAAAATTAATTTATATAAACGCTTCGACATCAGAAAGGTGTTTTGCTTTAATACACAAAATGACTAAAACATGTCTATCATCGACCACGTGTTAAGTACAGCGTAAAATTTGGTGACATGAAAGACGATCAATAATTGCACAAACTATGGGAAAGGGGCTTTTCAATAGCTCTTTTAAATACAGCGAAAATCGGGGATGGCATATGTGCCCCAGTGGTAGAACATCCCTTCTACCCTAAGCTATATTTGTTTAACATGGCCTTATGTAACGCTGTAACGTATATACTCCAAAAACTTTTGGTATATTGTCCAACTGTTAAAATAAATGATGCAGAAATCCCTGTTACCATGTGTATAAAATATCTTGGTATTAATATGGACAGAAGACTGACTGGCACCAACATATCAAAGCTAGAAGATAAAAAACTAAAACGTCTCTACTGGATGCTAAGAAATAAATCGCAATTAAGTTTTGTAAATAAAATTCGTTTATACAAAGCCATTTTTAAACCAATTTGGGTTTATGGAATTTCATCTATGAGGTGGAGCGAGCAATTTAATGTCGAAATCCTTCAGAGATTTCAATCAAAAACACTTCGAATGATCTTAGATGCATTCTTATTACGTTACCAATGACAAAATCCATAACAAACTAACATTCCAGTTAAAGAAGAAAATCAGCTGGTACTCTCAGAGATAAATTGATATATTAAGCTTTTTAACCTCGTGGCTTTTTTTTTCAAAATAGAGAAAAAAGTTAATTTGGAGTGCTCATTAAACATTATTTTTGCGAAAAAAAACCGTCAATCAAACCAAGGGAAAAGCTTAATAAATACTATGGGGACTCTGCACAAAATATTTCAATTTTAAAAAAGTGGTTTACTGACTTTCGTTGTGGTCGTACAAGGACAAATGACTCTGAAACGTTCTGGACGGCCAACTGAGGTCAATACACCCGAAAATGTCGAAAAAAATCCACGATATGGTGTTGCCGATCGAAGAGTAAAAGTGCGTGATATTGTTGATGCCATAGGCATTCATATGGCAGTGTGGTTTCTATTTTAAATGATCAGTTGGGTTTAAGAAAGCTGTCTGCAAGATGTGTGGCGCGTTTGCCCTTAATTGACCAATAAACGTAATCGTGGGCAATGTTTTTTCGGGATGCACGAGGGATAATCCGCATCGATTACCTTCAAAATGGAAAATCAATAAACGGCGAATATTATGCCAACTTATTGGATCGATTTAAACGAGGATTAAAAAAAAAATAAATGCCTATTTTATGGACGTTTGAAAAATCCTATTTTTTGGAAGGGATACAAAAATTGGAGAAACGTTGGACTAAGTGTATTGAGCTAAAGGTGATTATGATTATGTTAAATAAAAGGAGATTATGTTTGCAAAAAAAACTGTGTTCCCTAAAAAAGTCAAGGACTTATTGATCCGCCCTCGTATCTTTAATTTTTAAATTGATTGTAAAAAAAAAAAAATTTTTTTTCCTGCTTGATGAGTTTCTCAGTTTTGTTGTTTACAAAAAGCCCACAACGCACTTGGTCCAAATTCTCCATCTAGCCGGAAGAAGAAAGTATTTTTTTTACTATTTCGAAACTAATATTTTGTTTGATAACACTAGGTCACAAATAACAACTTTTGTCTGTTATTTGTTTCTAGCATACTTTTTCTCATGGATTTGGACCTACTAACACGAAAATGAATTTTAAAAATTTTTCTGTCGATTGGTTTGTGAGATACAATTTTTTAAATTTTTTTTTTAATTTTTGGAGGTACACTTACTATTTTGAGCATATCTTTCGTCTTCTTTGACATTTTTGATCCTACTACTACTCAAATTAAAGACAATTGGGCCGTCTACAACTTATTCTCAGAAAATTTTCAAATCGGGTTAGTAGTTTTGATGTTGGCGGCTTAAAAAGGTTAAAAAACTGCGTTTTTTTTTAGTAAAAATGTGGCTGAAAAATTCATATAAAAATTCATATAAAATATAAAACGCGATGTTAACAGCGATTTAATTTTTTTACGTATAGCTGACACTTTTCCAAAGAAAATAAGCCCTTACTTAACAAAATCTGATGACAAATGGCCGACTTATTATTTTTTTGGTAAAACGACCGAAATTCCGCTATTTCACGATTTTTGATTTTCATTATTTGCACAGCTTACCTACCCAACGCAAACGAATAAATACATTTGAACTTAATTGAAAATAAACACAGTAGTCTTCGTATATTATTTTTAATTTATTTACAGCACTACATGCTCAATGTATCGCACAATTAGCTAAACTAACGAATTAAAACTAACTAATTAAATTAAGCAAATCAACGCACAAAAAAAATGAGTAAAAACAAAGACATAAGTGTACATTTTATGCCATGTGGAAAAACTGCTGACTTCTTCTTTGTTTTTTGTATTCGCTGCAATCGGTCTCACGTATTAGGGTCCAAATATAGTCACCCATCATAGCCGTGTCATAGATGCCCTGATAGCGTCGTTCCATAGCCTTCAATTCCTGATAAAAGCGCTCGCCGTGTTCGTCGCTCACTCTCCTAAATTCTCAGGGAAAAAATCCAAATGAGATGCAGAAAATGTATTTTAAGTGACCTGTTGCCACTCCCATGGCTTCATAGTTCTTTACCAGATCCTCAACTATGTCCTTATAATTCGGGCTTTTGTTGTTTCCTAAAAGTTTTCCACAACAAGCCTGAAGGAATTCCATGCTGCGGCTTCGATGGGTGATAACAGCTTTGGGAATTTTTCATCTTTCAACATTTTTTTTTATCTCGGGTCCTGCGAAGACTCCTTCTTTAATTTTGCCAGCGAAAGGTAAGGGAAAATTGACCGTAAATAGGCAAAAGCTTCACCTTCTTTGTCTAATTTTTTGGCAAAATTTTAATCAAACCCAATTTTATGTGCAGCGGCGGAAGTATTATATTTTCACGGTTCTCTATTAGTGGTTTGCGCTGAACATTCGCTTCTCCAACTACAGGTTTCGTTCGTACCGGCCATTTTTTTTTATATAATGCTGATCATCAGCGCGGCTATTCCAAAGGCACAGAAACAGCAATGTCGCGTATAGCCTCCTTGGAGTCCACACAGAATGGCCACAACTTTAAGGTCGGCGCATATTTCCAATTGTATTTCCTATACTCTATGCATTTCAGCAAAATGTCCATAGTTTCATAGTTCTCCTTTGAATGAACCGCATGAGCAATAGGAAGAGATGGCTTTTCATTCCCATTAGTAAGAGGAAACTGCCTTCAAGCTCTCTTGTTGCTGTCAATAAACAACCTCATTCGTTTGGGGTTGTGAATTGGTGAAGCTTCTTGGAACAAGCCTGAACATGTCGCTGCAAAAACATATTTGGTCTTTCTTTGTATTAAATTTTGCATACTCCTTGTGACGGTTTCTGTACGATGATACTTTCACTTCTGAAGCCGCAAATCCACACTGTATCATCCGAGACGCAAAAAGTTCGGATTCTCCTTAGTGAGACCAAAATCGCGCACCCAATCGTTTAGTTCGGCCTGTGACAGTAATTTTTCGCTTGTTACCCGGCTCAAATATTCGCTTGCATTGACTCGGACTCTTCTTCTGACGATTCTGCTTTTTGAAGAGATGCACCAGGGCACACTGGATATGGCACATCATGCGAATGTGGTACTGGAAGCGCAAACGATCCCACTGGAGCGTAGTTCCATTTTAAAAATCTTCCTACACCACTGTTTGTGGTGAGGCAAAAATAACAGTCTGTGGAATGGCATATAGCGGCTTTTTCCACATCATTGGTGTATCGAATTTCATATGGCGGCTAAAATTAAAATAAATTACTATATTCGCTATGTATAATGTGTTTAAATAAAAATTCTTACCTTCCGCCAGTCTGCCCAGTTGGTTAAGATTATATAGCAAAGATCACCACAGCGACTTAGGTGTCCATGGTTCTGTGAATATTTGGTGAAATACCAAAATAATTCAAATAGTTGCAATTATACTGCTGGAGTAAACTTGTGTGCGTGATTTTTTTTTATAAAACTGGCCACAAACATTGCAGAAATTGTCTGGATCATTCAAACACTCGAACACACGTAGTCTTTTACTCATTGTCTTCCTTGCGTTTTCTAAATATTAACTTCTTTACACTTTCACAGACAGTTTTGAAATGCAATTGATAACCGTGTCTCCTTATGTTTAAATATGTATGAGCATGTAGTGCTGTAAATAAATTAAAAAATAATATACGAAGACTACTGTGTTTATTTCAATTAAGTTCAAATGTATTTATTCGTTTGCGTTGGGTAGGTAAGCTGTGCAAATAATGAAAATCAAAAAATCGTGAAATAGCGGAATTTCGGTCGTTTACCAAAAAAATAATAAGTCGGCCATTTGTCATCAGATTTTGTTAAGTAAGGGCTTATTTCTTTGGAAAAGTGTCAGCTATACGTAAAAAAAATTAAAATCGCTGTTAACATCGCGTTTTATATTTTATATGAATTTTTATATGAAGTTTTTCAGCCACATTTTTTACTAAAAAAAACGCAGTTTTTTAACCTTTTTAATCCGCCAACATCAAAACTACTAACCCGATTTGAAAATTTTCTGAGAATAAGTTGTAGACGGCTCAATTGTCTTTAATTTGAGTAGTAGTAGGATCAATATAGGTCAAAGAAGACGAAAGATATGCTCAAAAATAGTAAGTGTACCTCCAAAAATTAAAAAAAAAAAATTAAAAAATTTGTATCTCACAAACCAATCGACAGAAAAATTTTTAAAATTAATTTTCGTGTTCAGTAGGTCCAAATCCATGAGAAAAAATATGCTAGAACCAAATAACAAAATGGCTGTTGCCTAGTGTAATAAGTTGACAAGTGCCCACAGTGCACAACGGTACATTTTTTATTTATTTAACTTCTGTTTCAGGTTTGCTTTCTTGTTTTAAACACACGTAATTGCTGTTTTGTTTTTCTATTATAGCTCAGTTGATATTTAGTACCGAAATTAAAGTTGTCGTGAAAAAATAAGAAAAAAGTTTTTAAATTATTTTTTGCTGAAATTAATTTAACAAAGGTACGAACAAATTTAACTATTTTTTATTTCAAATAAAATGTTTTGTTTAGAAAAAAAATGCAGTTTTGTAAGTGTGTGTCTTATATGTTAACATTTTATTCAATGTCCAAATTCAACTGAAGTTTTAAATGGGAATATATGAGACTTTAATTCTATTATTTGTAGTTTTGTAATCTGTTATAATGGTAGCTTGTCAATGTTTTCAAATTTAGCTGCCAGTTTTTGCCTAAATGCTTTTTATTTGGTTTACAGTTTAAAATGTCCATTACTAAGAGGGAACTATTT
Organism: Delia radicum; assembly: GCA_021234595.1. NCBI lineage: Eukaryota > Metazoa > Arthropoda > Insecta > Diptera > Anthomyiidae > Delia > Delia radicum. The sequence goes on along the minus strand of JAEKOY010000670.1, from coordinate 15,330 downwards.
GGGAAAAACATAATAAAAAACTTAATGCTGTTGTATCACATGTTTTTGATAAGATCGGGCTTCAGAATAATGAAACGGATAGCTATTGCAAACAAGTGAAACAATCTGCTCGAATGTTTGTATGGTTTCTGGCTAAGAAGTGGGCTCAAGCCAATCGAACAAAGCTAGTTTTCGAGACTAAAAATAAACATTGGTTAGATCGGAATTTTGTAATTCCAATTAAGTCTTCTTCAGCACCTCAGGATGACGGATTACTGGATCGGCCGTCGACATCAAACTATGGCAGGCCTTCTAAAGAATTCTCAGATAAAAGTGAGAGAGCAAAGCGAAAGAAAGTTGCACTTTATTGGAGACTTGGTCCACAGAAAACTGACATTTGCTGCTGGAACAAGTCTCTATAGGTCTGGAAAAGAAATGCTGCTGGCATTGTCAAAACCGTAGACTCTTCTCCGACAAGAGCAGCAAAAATGAAAAAAAAAAATTGAGCTTTTCTCCAAAAGTACCAATACCATACACAAATGAGGAGACGCTAGTTTTTGTATATCGATGGTGGATACACGAGACACACTTATAGTCTTTTGCGTGCAGGAGCTAAAAGCCATAACGCTGATATCTACAATTCATACCATAAACTTTGGCTGCAAAAAGGGAATGCTATCCAAATGATGGTATCAACATTTCTGAAATACCGGCGGAAGTATCTTTGCAAAGCTTAGTAGATCACACTGCAAAAAGACTTTTATAAGCAAGGTTTTATGAGAACGATGCCGATGGAACGGAATGAACATTTGTTGCAGTTGTTTGGAACATCTGCAGCTTAAAAAAAGGTAACAAACTAATTTGGCAGAATCCACGCCCATCTTCCACAAGATTTTGTAGGCCAATTAAAATTATATTTGAAAAAGAAAGCAATTCTCTAGCTACAAAAGAAATTGATGCGATAAAATACCAAATAGCTGCGATAGTCCCAACGCAAATGTGTGATATGGCAAAGAAATTAATATCATCCATAATTTTTATTTGACAATGATAGATGGAAAAATCTTCTCAATGCTCGCGGATTCCTCTCCTCAACGTTGTGGTATATGTGGAGCTTCGCCTAATATAATGAATGACTTAAAGGCAGTTGAAAAGTTACAACCTAATGAAAGCCTTTTTGAGTATGGCCTATCGACGTTGCATGCATGGATACGGTTCTTTGAATGCATTCTTCATATAGCTTATAAACATGATATAAAAAAATGGCAAGCTCGAGGGAATTTTGATAAAGCTGTGCAGAAGGAAACCAAGAAAAAAATTACTGATCGCCTAAGAAAAGAGATGGGTTTGTTAGTTGATATTCCCAAACCAGGATGTGGAACAACAAATGACGGGAATACGGCTAGAATGCTTCATCAATTACTAATATTGACGAGGGAATTAAATAAGAGATTTGGTGTAATGTTGAACACAATGGCATGTGGCTTTGCTATTAACGTGAATGCATTTCGTACGTATGGCATGGATACAGAAAAACTATATATACAATTGTATTCATGGTATTACATGCCATCTAGTGTTCACAAAGTCCTCATTCATGGTGCCGATATTATCCAATATGTAGCACTTCCTATAGGAATGTTGTCGGAAGAAGCATTGGAATCTCGAAACAAAGACTTCCGAAATATACGAGAAAGTCACACCCAAAAAATGTCCCGCGAAAAAAACAATGCATGATCTTTTTTCACTATCTGCTCTTGTCTTCAGATCCTCTTATTTCTTCTTTTTCAACAAAGGCTTCTATGCATTTCTCGCAGTACAGAGCCTTTGGGCGAAGAAGTTATTGCGTTACTTTCAGATGCTTCTCTACCAGAGTCGTTCCTCGATTGTAAAATTGAATCAGATTAAAGAAAACTTATTGTCTTTTTCGATTTGTTGTGTTTTGTTCACCACAGGCCGTTGTTTTTTTGAATAATTTCAGTTGTCTTTGACTTAGCTTTAACATTTTGAATATTGGATTATATATGTATATACATATTCATATTTCATTAAATTGAAAACATTGTTTCTTTCTATAGCTCTTATTAATGTAGATTACAATTGTGATAAAATTCGAAATTTTAGATAAATAAATAAATAATGTTTACAAAAATACAGGTATATTATTTGTTTTTATTTTTTAACAAAAAATTTGCCACGCCCATTTCACCGATTGCACCCATTTTTTTAGTGAGTGTTTTTATTGATAACCATTTATGAACGTGCAAAGTTTCATGTCAATGCGGCTTTTTCAAAAGCGAGTTATGACTTTCTTCCGGCTAGGTTAAGTATTTGGACCACTGTGCACGGTGGAATTATTTTTATTTTATTTTACGAACATAAATGACTTACAAAATGAAAACATTAGCTGCTATCGCACTTGTTTTTTCCACAGGGACAATAAAACTGTTTAAAATGCTAAAAAATTACATACACTCAAAAAAAAAAGTTAATAAAGTCAGCAAAAAGTTTTACTGAGTCAGTTATATTTTAGTCAGGAGGGTGCCTGCAAAAACAATTGGTAATGTCAGCAAAATCGTTTGCTGAAAATCAGCGGGTTTATTTTTACCTGCAAAATTAGTACACTTAGAATACTACTAGACAACTGCAAATGTAGTTAAAAACAAATGAAATGTCACTTACATTTTAATAAATTCAACTAACATCGTCATTTGCTTTTTAATGTTAAAATGAACCAAAATGGTAGTAAAATTAACGACATAGTAGTAAAAAATATACAAACTTTTATGTTTTTAAATAACAAAAAAACTACTGTTTTTTTAAATGAACTACAAGGTTAGTAAAAAATTTAATTCGCTCTACAAATGACTGACATTTACATTAAAAATAAAGAAACTGTATTACAACCCAAAAAAACTACATGTTTTTAAAGCAGAAGTTCCCTGAGTGTAGATTCAGCAAAAGTTTTGCTGACACTTATTTGATTCAAAATTATAAAATTCTTGCTAAAAGTTAACAAAATTATTTCCTGAATATTAGTAAATAGACTGAAAAGAACTCAAGCAATTAGTGGACAATTATACTTTCGTTAATTTATTTGATGTGAAAATCTTAATATAAAAATTTTCATGATCCCAAAATGACGACACGTAGTAATTTCATATCTAAAAATATATAGAAATTATTATATAAACAGAAACAAACTTTCAACTACTTACATCAATGGTTGTCTACATAATGGCTTCTTTCTAGAAACGAAACAAAAAGAAATAACAAAATATGAAATATACAACCCGTTTTTGCAATAACAAAGAGGAAACATACAAAATTACTAATGTAAGAATGTGTCCATGTCTTTCCATTTAGTCTGTCTACTTGAACGTATATTTGCTCAAAATTTGGACATACTACATTAATAATCACTATTATCGTATAGTTTATATAGCTAGAATTCTGGAAGAAAAAAAATTTGGACTTTTTACTTCACTTGCAACACATTCAAGAAAATAGATGTTCAAAGGATAATGAATGGAATGCTCAAGGTAGAAAACTAATGAATTTGAGTGAACATGTTTTCAGTATTGTGCTTAGAGGCAGAATTGAAACCACGCTGAAGGTGAATTCTCTTTTTATATCGGTAGGAGTAACTCTTAATTGACTATGATATTAGATCGCATAGCTTTTTAAAATGTGTTGATGATTTTATAATTGCGTCTAAGCCCTATTCTGACCATATGTTCTTGTGCGTAAAAATAAAGACCGCATGTTTAGACGTTAATACAAATGATAAATACACTCTTTTGAAACTGCGCTGGAATAACAAATTTATGACTAAATATGTGGAAAAACTCAGCTCAATCTCTAGAATCGCCGATCTGCAAATTAATATATCAGTGGTTTGAATCAGTGGAGTCAGTTCCCTATGTTGAATGAGGAGTCAATGTCCTAAAAGTGACTGGTTTAAAGAAGGACTTATCACAGGACTGGTGTAATTTAATACTGAAGTGGGTTAAGCAGTGTTAATTGTCCTAAACTTACCAATCCTGTTACTGGTAAATGCAGGACATACCACTTAACCAGAATGCTTAATTAACAAGAAAAAGCCAGTTGACCAGAATTTTACCCATTGGAAGCTGATTAGTTTTCGTTATTTTATACGAAATGGGCCTTTTGCAATATTCTTGTGGTATGCGCGTGTTTGGTTAGTCCTTTGGCATGCCACTATGTGGTTTTAAAGCAGGACAAATGACCCCCTCCTATGACAAGCCAATGTTAAAGTTACCACTTGTTTACATAGGTTAGGGTTTAGCGGAGGACCGGTCTCTGGCACGAAGGGACCGATCCTGTGGCACACGCAGAACCGGTCCATTCCCCATAGGGTTAGTTCTAAAATCAAACAGAAACGTAAACCAAAAATTTTTAAACCCAAACAAAAATGGCTTGATTAAAAGTGTGTGCACTCTAGAAAACACATCGTACCAAGGCTTAGAATATACAGAAAAAGACACACAAATATAAATTAATTGCATTATTTTTTAGCCAGAACTAAATATGGGGAAATTTTGAATAAAAAAAGTTAAAATTATATAATAAAATATTGAACGGCTAAATAGTGTGTAATGCAGCAGTGATTGGTGGAGGTTGGCTAATTCTATGAGGCCAGCAACTCATTTGGTTTTAGGCATTTTCAACGCTGACGAGTTTCTTTTGCATTTTAGTTCTATACTCCAAAACAATTAATTCATTGATACGATAAGTTGGTCCATGCCATATTTTACCGATGCCTTTTTAAATTCACTTATAGAATTATTTTAAATAGACGAAACCCCTAGAAAAAGTCAACAAAAAATTGACGAAACGTCGGGTAAATAATGTAATTGACTTGTTTTATTTACATTGGAATAATTTAGGCCTGATTAGCTTATGGAAAATACCTTCAGGAATTTTGTTAAATTTCTAAAGTCATGAGAAATCTTAATCAAAATAAAGCCCCCGGACAAGATGAAATTTTTTATGAATTTAATAAATATTCACATAATTGTTTTGTTAATGAAATATTATAAATATAAACAAAATGTTTCCACATGAGGAAATTCCAACAAGTTTTCGTAAATCAATTTTGATTCCACTTTTGAAGAAATGGACCGGCACCTGCCTTCAAATCAACTCAATTTTATTTAAATCGCATGACTGAATGGAAATAAAATAACAATATATGTAATGAATATCAGGCTGGATTTAGAAAACATGCTCAAATGTAGATAATATTTTCAATCTTGTAAATATTGTGAACTTAAACAATATTTATTGCAAAAACACGTATGATTTTTATATCGATTTTTCATGTGCTTTTGATACAAGCTCCAGAATCTGTTGGTTTTATAAGCTCTCCTGTCTTGAGTTATCATCAAAATTTTAAGAACATGAGATGGTAGCTCTTTTTCTAAAACATTTGCTGTTGATATGGCACTAAACAAGGCTGTTGTTAATAAACCCCAATTCTCATTGTACGTTAATGATTTAGTAAACCAACTGCCTGGCGGGTGTTAATATTTAAGATATAAATGTGAAAATCCTTCTTTATGCAGACGATATTGTTATTTTGTCAGAATCTTTAACTGAATTGCAAAATATGTTAGAGGTTATATATAATTATTGTACTACTTGGTGTATAAATGCCCATCTTAATAAATCTAAAATAATAATATTCCGTACCGGTACAAGAATTTGTTGAAATTTGAGCTGGCATTTCGGCATTTATATCGAAATTGTTAACAGTTATAAATATATTGGTGTAGAAGTAACGTACAACTTATCTCTTAGAAAACATTTAAATAACAAGCTGTCTGACTTTAACTTAGGCAATTAATAACGCTGGCGTTCCCAAAAATATGATGATGTAGAGAAGTTACTTCGAATTTTTATTAAAAAGATCTATACTTACAGAATACAACACCTACATGATTACATTATTTACCTGGAAACTGGCCTAAACCCACTTTACATTTCATCTATCAAACTAAATTTTTTTTTATCTTATTAAGGTTCAAAATATGAATCAAGACTCCCAAATATTCAAGCAATGAAAGTGTTCACTTTACTGAACAGTAGAGAGGTCTCAGCTCTGAAATCCATCATCGGTGAGATAAATTAACTACACCCAACTTCACTATCGTTTGGAGAAAACATGTTCTTTGGACGGCTTTTGCATTTAACACTGACTTTGCAATTTTGTCTCTGAGCAAACAACATCATGTTTGTATTTGAACAATCAACTATGAGGATAAAATTTTTAACAGCTGGAAAATGGTCTTCTTTATTAGTATTCACTATAACTGATTTTTTTAAAAATTTCTTTTTGGCAACACTGGCAGCTCAGCTATTTTCGTGTAATATGTTATTGTTAAACATGTTCAGTTTGGTCTATAATATAACCTTGCAGATTATTGAATTTTATTATCAAAACTCATGCTCGGTTAAGAAAGTGTATCGTGCACTTCTCTCAATTTATAGTCAGTTTGGGCGACCTTCTGAGGCTGCTATTCGGAATTTTGCGACAAATTTTCGCACCAAATTTACATTATTAAACATTAAACCACCAACACTCTTACGTAGAGTGCGGATAGAGGAAAATATCGCAGCTGTATCCGCCACTGTTGTTGCTGACCGTGAATTATCGATTCGGCGCCAATCGCAGCAATTGGGCTCCACTACGTGGAAAGTGTGCGAAAGGATTTGGGTGTAAAACGTTTTTAAAATGCAGCTGGTGCATGAATTAAAGCCACACGACCTACCACAGTGGCTAATTTTTGGTGAATGGGTGTTGGCAAAGTTGGATGAAGAACCACTTCTTTATCGGAAAATTTGGTTCAGCGACGGAGCTTATTTCTGGTTGAATGGATACGTGAACAAGCAAAATTGCTGTATTTGGTGTGAAGAGCAGCTAGAACTGCCAATTAATCTCGAAAATACGCTGTTTGGTGTGGATTATGGGTCGGTGGTTTCATACTTTTTCAAAGACAAGGAAGGCAGGAACGTTGCTGTGAATATCGAGCGCTAAGGTGCGATGATTAAAATTTTTTTCCCCCAAAATGGAAGTGCTGGACTTGGGGTGATATGTGGTTTCAGCAAGGCAATGGCCTAATTGAGAGTCGAGTTCGGTTAACAGTTTATTTCACGTTTGGGCCGGTCAACTGGCCGCCTATATGGTACGTTTAATGCCTTTATACTAGTTTTTTGTGAGGCTATGTTTAGTCTATAGGTACAAGCCCGCAAAGGTTGACGCACTGTAAGCCAATATTGAATAATTTATTCTTGAGATACCGGCCGATATGTTGGAGAGAGTATGCCAAATTGTACCCTAGCGTATGAACCATTTGAGGCGTAGCCGTGGTCAACATTTAATCATGAAAATCACCTTGAAACATTGAAGATCGTTCTATTGACTCAAATAAAGATTCATACATTTCTTTAAATTTTATGTTTTTTTGGTAATCAAATCCGAAAGCTTTTAAAAAACCAAAAAACAAACCAGCTTATTGTTATAAACATAAGTTTTCCATGGAATTATAAATATAACCAACCATAACCTTAAAATTAAATCCTAATCCCAAAATCGCCTAAATTTATATATAAATTCCAACAAATTTATAACGTTTTATTGAAATCTGATTAAAATCGAAAATAAATATGTGCGACTCAGTCCATAAATATCACAATCGAAAATCACAGTGTATACTACTAAAAAAGAAAAAGAACTGCGCTCAAGTTAAAACAATAAATTCTATAACCCGGATAAAAATGTTAATCTGGAGTCTAATATTTGATATAAACACATAAAAATGGATCCGAAAAATGTGGTCATCTGCATGTATCTAACTACATCAAATTAGATATAAGTTGATACAATTTTATCCCTAGATTTTTCCATATCCGGGACATTAAATTATATCTATTCGATATAAATATTATCTGATTTTATAAAATTTAAGCCGATAGCAGGTATGCTTTACTTATAACTTAAAGTTATGCTTAAAAGTATTTAAGTTGAAAATTACCAATTTCTAGAAATCAATAATTTTAAGTAACCATTTTTTTTTAATGAAACATAACGAAATGCTTAAACATTTTCAAAAAGAAATTTATTGTTTAATAAAAATATATAATTAATTGTATATAAAAACAAAAAACTTATAAAACTCGAAAAAATAGTACTTGAGCCAAAGTAAAAACTATTTTTTTTTTATATATAAATTGAACTTTGTTGGTCTTCAAAGTTTAGTATCGTCATGATGCTTCTTACGAAAAAACCCCTAACCACGTGTTTGATTCTAAGAAGATGATTAATAGGTTTTTTGGGTAAGGTCTGCCAATTATGGCATTCTCTAGTTTTTCTAAAACTTTGCGTTCTGATGAGGTCTTTAGCCAGATCGAAATACTACTACCAGCCTAGCTAATATGTTTGATTTGCTGTATTTTTGTAAATATACGGAGGTTGAAAGCTGGTTATAAATTTTAAATAATTAAATGTTTTTGTCTTATAAAATGAAATGAAAATAATTTCGTTATAAAACCAATATGGTTATATGTTGTGCAATATGTAATAAATTCTTAAGTAACATATAACTTATTTTTCATATTGAAGTTTACCAAAATAGGTGTGGGCTTATATATAATGATATATAAAGTGATAAGGGATAACATTTTCAGTATAACATTACATATAGTTCAATAAGACCAGCATTGGACCAAATATAATCATATCGATTAAGACACATCGATTAAGACATATATTTGAATTATTATTATTTGGGTAATATAGTTATATATGGAGTTAGATATGGAGATATTTAATAATAACAAAAACCAAATAAAAATTCTTTTAATACAAATTTTCAAATGTATTTGTATATGATGATATAAGCCGTAATGTGACACCATTTAAAGTCAGATATGACTTATTCATATTTTTATTTTGACTAGTATTCCTATTTTTACCCGAGATATACAATTAAATTATTAAGAAACTAAAATACCAAGTGATTGTGAAATAAAAGTTTAAAATACAAAAATCAAAACCCAACCCTAAAACAAAAAATTGTTAATCGTGTTGAAATTTGTTTGTGCTAAACTTTTAAATTGTTTTAAACAAAGTAACGAAAAATAAAAAATAAAAAACCCTAAATACCAATGTTATATGAACAACACAAAAACAAAATACAGTCCACTAAACAAAATTAAAAGAAAACTAAAAATTAATAGTTCGTTAAAAAATGTTTTTTAAAGAAATTTTAAATTAATATCATAAACCCTTCCCTAGAAAATTTGCAGAACTTTATAATAAAAATAGCATAATTTGTTAAAAAAAAACAGAAGTTAAAAAACAACTAAAGAAAAAATATAGTGTATAAAAACAACACAAAATAATGTGGAAAACAAAGCTATAATTTAAAAATAAAATCTTAGAAAACAAGATTAAACCTATAGTTTAACCCCATTTCGTGTTGAAATTTATTAAAAATATTTCTTTTTGTAAATAAGAAAATTTTTAAAATTTAATTGAAAATAAATGTTTTTTTTTACACTTAATTTATTTATTGTGTGAAAAGAAAAGTTAAAAAAGAGTGTTCAAACCATTCAATCAATCGTCCCATATTCGACTCCTGCTTGCCAGATTACCAATGATTTCTTGTTTCAAGTTCCTTTTTTATATGTATATATTTATTCATTTAGTGTCAAATGAGTTTTTCTTTGTATTATTTATTTTTTATTGTAAAATATATTTTTTTTTTTCAAACTAATAAAAACAAACATGAAATAACACGAAAAAGACAAAATCACTTTGTATTTTGTTCCTAAGGGCTTTAGAACCTATACTTATTAGTGCACAAATTTATTTTTTCATTTTTCAAAATAAATTTTACAAATTTTTTGAAAAAATATGCTCCAGAAAATGCTATTAATAAAAAAAAAAATTATAATTCTTTCATGCAATTTCATATACATTACTTTGGAGTACCCAGTTACCCTGTCACTCTCTTAAAGGTGTAAAAAAAAACCACACCAATGAATATATAAAAGCAATTAAAAGTTAAGAGTTCTCAAGAAATTTTAGCTTTGTAAACCATCTGGCACTATAAATTATTTCTACTTGCAAATGAAAAGGGTACCCGGTTACCCTGTCACTCCCAAGAACCTGTTCTACAACCGGTTTCATGTAACCGGTGATAAAAGAAGCTGTTTTAGAACAGGTTGAAAGGTAATCTGTTCTAAAAAATTTTGCTGGGAAGTAATGTAAAAAGCAACATCTGGAATTAGTTCAATTTCAAATTATACGTCTATATAACGGACACTTCAAATTACGACCAACTGAAATATTCATTTTGAATCACACTTTTGACACTTTCACCAACCCCATGGATTTGAGACATATATTTTTTAAATCTATATGATCTTAGTTCAAATAAACATGGACATTTTTGCATGTCTGAAAACCTTTCTTAAAATTTTTGACTAAAACTTGATTTAAAACGTTAAATTTGTCATTAAAAAGTGCCTTGCACCCCAAATATAATTTGTACAACCTGTTTTTTCATTTATCGATTTACATTCTCACTTTCATAAATGTACTAAAAATATTCTAATTCAACCAAAAAACTGTTCAAATGCAATTTTCTCCATTTTTTACCTTTTTCGCTGCCAAAAAAAGAATACTATCTTAACGCTTAACACGTTTATACTGTAATCAATATTATGCTTCAGTGAATTTAAGAAAAAACCAATATCATCCCTAACGATTATATCTTCGTACAATCTGCATTTGAAAATGGTATTTAGTTTTCTTTTTTGCCGTTTTCACGCCTTTGAAAGCTTGAGGAATTATCATTTAAAAGATAATGTTGAAGTTTTTCGTTGCGAAATTGTTACAGTTTTATTGTTTTTTCCATGTAACGGGCAAGATCGGGCAACCAATTTTAATTGGATTTTTGGTTAGACTATTGAACAAAAATAATGTTTAAATAATATCACCAGCAAGAAACATTAACCTTTTTTTAGATCTACTCCAACAAATTTGGAAAAATAACAAAAATATAGTGTTTCTAAAACTGTGTTTAATTAAAATCTAAATCACCGACTTAAAGCGTTTTGACTCTGTTGTATTGAAAATAAACATACTTTTCAAGGACACCACTACTACTATTCAATTCTAAATGGGATAGATTTTTTTAAATTTAAGAAAAATCGTCGACATTGAGCGACTCTATCATTTATAATTTGTATTCGATTTTAAAATGGATTCTGAATTCCTAATTTGTGAGGACTTCTTTATCCGATGCGCTCATTAATTTTATGGAAAGCTGCTGAAAAATTTATGATTTTTTCACGATTTTCAGCCTAAGGCGCCACATTGCGTCAGCATGTTAAAGTTTGATCTTTGGTTCGAAATGTCTCCGCTAGGGTAATAAAGTTAATAAAAACTATTTCTTAATCATAGATCAATACCAAACTTAGGAATATTTCATTGGTATTGAAATTAAACTGGCATTATTTATGGTTAATGCCAAAAATTTTTAATTACCATTTTAATGCCAATGAATTTTTTTTAAAATCTTATTATTAATGGTAATGAAATTGCATCAATGCCTACAACAAAAAAGTGTTTTGTTAAAGAAAGTGTTTTGTTTTGTAAATAGAGACAACAATTTTAAATTTAATTTCTAACTTTAAAAGTATTCGCTGTGTTATTCAAGCTTAATTACGTATTCACTACTCAGTAAGGTTATAACTTTTTTGTTGCGAAATATTTACTGGGCACCACATGGGTATTATTGCACTGATAATAAATATCTGTTTTTTAAGACAATTCGGAGCAAAAACCTTTCGCAACGAAACCAATCCCTAAAAGCCTTTTTGATTTAAATTTTTGTTTTAAATTGTATATACTGATGTGCATGACGTGTTAAAATGATGACTTGAAATGACAAAAAAATTGTGTATTGCCGGTATTATAAGTACATAACAAATACCTATGTAATTTAAAGTAAAACTTTACATAAAAAAAAAAATAATAATAATATTATAATTAAAACTTTATTGCGTTTGGTGCAGGAACTTTTTTAACTACCGCATAAAAGTAAGATCATGGTTCTTAATATTTTTTTCAATGCCTACATGGCTATGAAATGTGATTTTTATATTTGAAAAAACTACAAAAGTTATAACCCTACCACTCAGTCTGGTTTGGTAATTGATTATGTATGATGGATCGCTTTTGTTAATACAAGGTGGCGCAAAGTAATCCTCCTATCAGAAAATGCTATAAATTTTGCGATTGGCCCCTAATGTCAGTTCTGTTTTGACATTTGTGTAGTAAACACATGCGAAATACACGTTAATAAACAATGTTACGCTACACTGCTCCAGAACGCGGAATATTGGTGACTATTTATTTGACCAATAATCGGTCGGTGACTTGGCACAACGTGAATTTCGTCGCAGATTTCCTGGCCGTCCACCGCCTACTGGTGAAACACTGCGACGTTTAGCCGCTCGCCTCGAAGAGACTGGCACAACACGAGATGCTGCCAGGCGTGGCAAACCCCGGATAGCCGTTCTGCAGAGAATATTGCTGCTGTAGCCGAGGATGTCATGGAAGCGCCGTCGACATCGACCAGACGACGTGCCAAGCAAATGGGTATCAGCCGACAGTCTTTACAGCGAATTTTGGTACAAGATTTGAAGAATGTTTCCGTACAAAGTCCAGACGGTGCATCAGCTGTTAGCTGCTGACCGCCAATCGCGTGTAACATACGCTCAAGCCATCCTTAATCACCACCAAGAGGAAGATGATTTTTCATCAAAAATAATCATGAGTGATGAGGCCCATTTCCATCTTAGCGGGTACGTAAATAAGCAAAATTTACGCTTCTGGGGCACTGAAAATCCGCGTGTAACCCACGAAGAGCCATTAACCCCGCTCAAAGTCACTGTATGGTGTGCTGTTTTCGCTGGAGGAGTCATCGGACCTTTTTTCTTCGAAGACCGTCGCGGGCCAAACGGTTACTGTGAATGGTTAGCGCTACAGAGCAATGATCAACGAGTTCTTTTTACCGCAACTTGATGAATTGGGATTGGAAAACATGTGGTTCGAACAGGACGGTGCAACGGCACACACTGCACGTGCCACAACCGATATGCTGAAGGATGCATTTGCCGGGCTCCTAATCTCCCGTTTTGGCGATTTGCACTGGCCAGCAAGATCGCCTGATTTGACCGCTCCAGACTTTCTTTTTGTGGGGCTTTTTGAAGTCGCGGGTTTATGTCAACAAGCCTCAGACTCTTGCAGCTCGTAAAGACAATATCCGTCAAGAATGTGAGGACCTATCGCCGGAAGTTTTGGCCAAAGTGATGGAAAATGCCATAAAAAGGGCTCAAATGACAATCAACTGTGGCGGCGGCCATTTACATGACATCATATTCTCGACTTGATGTGAAAAAAACTTAAAATACCCAAATAAAAATAATCCACAAGAAGAATCAAAGTTTTTAATTTTTTTTTAAATTACAGCCAAAAAACATCGGAAGGTTATTTTTGCGCCACCTTGTATATACACACTGAGAATTTTCTTGGACGAGCTTTAATGAAACTTGTGAAGTTTTCTTAACAAAGTAAATGAAAAATTTCGTAACCTTCAAAATTTTTTTAAAATTATTTTAATGAAACTTTTTAGTTAGTAGTATACAATTTTTAATAAATTAAATAAAATTTTCAAAAAACTTTTTGAAAACCCGCGTTAGGTTAATACTTAATACAGTCTTCATTTAATTTATTAAAAATTTCATACAACTAACGAAAAAGTTTCATTAAAAATAATTTCAACAAAATTATGAAGGTTAAGAAATTTTCATTTACTTTGTTCTGAAAAGTTTTTTCAATCAATTTTAATAATTGATCCCAGAAGAAGTCACCTATGTGGAGACGAAATGTTGAAAATAAGTAATTATAATTAATAAATAAATGATCCTAAGCTCGTTTAAAATAAGAAGAATTAAATAAAATAAGATCAAAGAAAACTTAAAATTTTTTGAAAACATTAGTTTCAAAGACGAATTCCAGTGAAACTTCATAGATATAATACAAAATTCATTGATATAATGTAGATAATTCTCTCAGTGTACTTGATAAAATAGGCAATATTTATTATTGGGTTTTTATCTAAATTTGAAAATCATAATTAAATTAATATAAATATAAATTAAACAAAATTTCATTGGAATTGTTTTTAAACAATTGTAATGACAAACAACTTAAATACCATTGACATAAACAGTTCCAATTAAATCGTCAATTAATTAGTATATTCAATTAACTAGTCCCAATTATGAGGCAAGTTTCTACAAAGATTGGTTGAAAAATTTCCAGCTTTAGAAATTCGGACTTGAAAGGTTTGACTGTGACATTTTTCATTTAACACTAAACGTTTGGAGCTGCAACATCTTAATAATAAATTTAATTACAAAGATATGTTAAAGTCTTAGCAGATTTATGGTAAATTATTAATTTATACTACTGTGCGTATTAGGGTGGGTCAATTTTTTTGCCTACTAAGCGTATAGCAAAATCGTAATCTACGGAAAATTCTAAGAACTTTCCCCAAAGAAACCATAGTTCTAAAATCAAAATCGAGCTTCCGGTTTTTAAGAGAAAATTTGGTGCTCAGTAAATCCGACAAATAATGCTATTTTTTTAGAAATATTCATTGCAATTCATTGCAATTGGTGCATAGTTGACCTGTAACACTGGAAGAGGGCTTATTTTAAAGGAAATTTTCTCAGCTTTCTACATCTATCCTCATTTATAGAAAATTATTTACCCAAATAATGGTTTTGGAGGTTTATATTAAAATAACAATAGTCAAACTGTTAAAAACCTAAAACTGTTACGATTTTTCTACCTAAAACTTAAAAAAAAATTATTTAACTAAATTGGTATTCAAAATTGAATTAAAAAAAGTAATTGAACTTAAAATTGGTTAAAAGAAATTTATTTAACAAAACCTAAGTCAAAACTGAAAATTTAAAAAAAAATATCGATTTTTATTAAAACTCACTTTTTTATTTAAAAAGTTCTTCAAATTAAAAAAAAAAAAATAATCAAAAAATAACAATGAAAAATGTATTCAAAAAAAATATATATATCGGCCAAACCGGGAATCGAACCCTAGGATCCTATGTCACAAAGCACGACATAACCACTACACAACAGCACTTGTTAACTAATGCGTGCCGGCTGCCTAGGTTCGAATCCTGGCAATGCCCATCAAATTGATTTATTTTTTTGTTTGCTTTTTT
>JAEKOY010000669.1:0-21915 GCA_021234595.1 Delia radicum | reverse complement strand
TTTCGCCAAAACAGGAATTTAAATTCCTTATTCTATTGCAACAGTTCTTTATTCTTTTCCACACAGAACACGTATTTTGCAATCTAGCGTGAATGCTGTATTAATAGTGTTGTTGCATTTTATCTATATTTTGTAAACAAACAACATATAATAAGTAAACTACACTCAGAAAAGTTCTTCAGTTACTATATGACAGTTATTGGTGCAGTAATGCGTATGTAGTTGTTTTAACTGCAATTGAAGTTGTTTTACTAAGAAAAAGAATTTGAAATGTTATAAGAGTTAATTTTTAAAGAACTGTTATATCAACTCACTCTAAGAACGAGCAAAACTCCCTTTGAATAATTATATTAAGTATTCTGACAAACTGTCCTAGGTATGTATTTTTAAGTCTTATCGCATAAGGAAAAAAACCCACGATTAATAATAATAACCAGATATATTTTTAAGTGTTATCACATAAGAGAAAAACCCATGATTAGTATTGTAATCTTTAGTACCTTTCTTATGAAACATAATAAAGATCTAATTATGTGTTAGGGAAAAACAACAGCACTGATAAACATTATCTACCTGTGTTTGTTTATCAGGATAACACATTTATTATGTAGAGCATAAATAGTATAAATAGAGAAACAATTCATTTTAATAAACAGTTCTGATAATACTACGGAGAAAGAAACAAACGTTTTTTTTATTAATTTTATATCAGGATTCAAATTGGCGCAGTCCGGTAGGATAACAAACTAGTTTTGTTATCCCTGCAAATAAGAACCTACGGGCATACTAACATCCTTAAACGAATATTAAGGATATCAAGTGCTAACGGTATAAAAATTCGTAAAAAAGATTTATTGAAATAAAATCTATAACGAATTATGGCAGTCAACGCAGGAAATCCTAACTTAGCAGCAGCAGCAGCAGCTGGAGGACAATTACGAGCGCTTGACATCAATCCACTAAACTATTTGGAAAAACTACAAGGATTTGATGGTAGAAAAGAAGATTTGTCAACCTTTTGTACCAACGTCGATGATATTTTTACCCACACTATTGGCCCTATAACGCACAAGCTCAAAGAATGTGCATAAACATCATCAAGTCAAAACTAACTGGAAAAGCTAGAAGAGCAATGGAAATAAATACACATTTAAACAGCTGGACAGAAATAAAAGCAATGCTAGAAACTAATTTCGGAGGATTTCAAACTTCCGATCAATTGTACGAAGAACTGAGAGCAGCACAATATCGAGGTAATGCCCTCGAATATTACAACTTCATATTACATAAGTTAGCAATACTGAATCAAAAGTCCAGACAAGAAGGAAACCTCCAAGATGTTCCAAGAAATATCCAAACAGCTTTAAAAATCTTTATGACAAGATTGCCAGTACACATGAGGACGGTATTATGTGCTTTAAAAACCGAAAACAATGGAAGAAGCCATCCATGAATTATCCCAATCAGGATTTCTAACAGAGGAAAAAAGAAAAACCTATAACAATGAACAATCATCAGCATAACCAACAACATAGAGGTAATAACCCTAATTGGCAACAAAGGTTTCACCAACAACAACAACAACATTATGTTCAACAACCACTACCAGAACCAATGGACACAACCACAGCCCAAACTAGAAGACAAAATCATCATCAAACCCCAAGAATGGAATGTAATTGTAAGTGTACAAATTATAAAAATAATGTTGACCAATACAAAAACGTAGAAACCTATGAATCAGGATGTACCAGCCTCTCTGGGGGACAACCCAAACGACGTGGACTTCCCTATATCTTACTTAGAGGACAGACAAGAACTCTTAGAGTACTAATTGACACAGGATCTAGTGAAAATTTTCTCAATTTAGACCAATGTCCGCCTAAGTTCATTAAAAAATTAAATAACCCCCTTCACATTAAAACCGCTTCAGGAAATTTCATATTACCCATGAAGGCACAATTCCCCAAAAATACTATTCAAATCCCTTTAAATTCGGACACTACTTTTGGACTCTATAAATTCCATGAATTTTTAACGGTCTTTTAGGACATCCAACGTTAGAACAAAATAACGCCATAATTAATTACGAGACAAAACAGATTAAAATCAACGGAAAAACTTTCCCATTGTATTATGAAGGAGATTCAGAGGAAATACTCCCAAAAATTTAAATCAACTACCA
The DNA here is from genome assembly GCA_021234595.1 of Delia radicum. Classification (NCBI taxonomy): domain Eukaryota; kingdom Metazoa; phylum Arthropoda; class Insecta; order Diptera; family Anthomyiidae; genus Delia; species Delia radicum. The sequence goes on along the minus strand of JAEKOY010000669.1, from coordinate 19,730 downwards.
GAACTATTCAATATCGAATATTTAGGTACTAATGACCTATTACGCTTAGACCATCTTAATTCAGAGGAATCAAAGGCGATAAGAATTTGGTTCAGAATCACGGAGACGTTTTTTATCACAAAGGTGACGATTTGACCTTTACTAATGAGATTAAACACAAAATTGATACTGGACTTTCCGGACCAATCTATAGCAAAACCTATAGATATCCTGTTACCCACACTGAAGAAGTGGAAAAACAAATGAATGAAATGCTAGAACAAGGCATCATTAAACATAGTAATTCCCCATATAATGCTCCTATATGGATTGTTCCTAAAAAAGAGGACAAAGAAGGTAACAAAGAGTGGCGCATTGTCATTGATTACCGCAAATTAAACCAAGTCACTAGAGAAGATAAATATCCTATTCCTAGAATTGATGACGTCTTAGATAAACTAGGACGGGCAAATTATTTCTCAACTTTAGATCTAACTAAAGGATTTTATCAAATAGAAGTAGAACCGAAGGATAGAGAGAAAACTGCTTTTACAACTCACAACGGACATTTTGAATTTGTAAGAATGCCTTTGGACTGAAAAATGCTCCGGCGACATTCCAGAGAATGATGAACAACGTTTTAAGGGAACATATAAATAGGATCTGCGTCGTGTACATGGATGACATTCTGGTCTTCTCAACTTCACTACAGGAACACATTAATAATTTGGAAAAAATATTTGAAACCTTGAGGAAAGCAAACCTCAAAGTATCTTTAAAACAAATCAGATTTCTTAAAAAAAGAAACCGAATTTTTAGGACACATTGTCACAAAGGATGGCATAAGCCCTAATCCACATAAAATAGACGGCATAAAACGTCAAACTATTCCGAAAACCATTAAGGAGATACAAAGTTTCCTCGGACTCAGTGGTTATTACCGTAAGTTTATACCTGATTATGCGAAGATTAGCTAAGCCTTTAACAATCCGCCTCAAAAAGGATTCAATTATCAATGTAAATGATAAGGACTATAAAGAAGCTTTCGAAAAAATTGAAAAACATATTAATGTCAAACATGGTTCTGAAATACCCCGACTTTAATGAAAATTTTATTTTAACTACAGATGCAAGTAATTATGCATTAGGCGCGGTTTTATCTCAAAAAAACGGACCCTTAGCATTTGCATCTAGGACATTAAATAAACATGAATGCAACTATTCAACTATAGAAAAAGAATTACTAGCCATAGTATGGGCCGTAAAACAATTTAGACATTACCTATATGGAAGAAAGTTCGATCTCCAAACAGATCACAAACCACTCATATGGTTAGCCAGTCTTAAAGAACGTAATTCTAAACTTATCCGATGGAAAATCAAACTCAATGAATATGAATTTAATATATCCCATGTACAAGGAAAGGAGAATAAGGTGGCTGACGCACTTTCAAGGATTAGAGAAACTAACGTCAATAGGAGGGTGAAAGAAAAGACAATCAGATTAGGTGAGAATATATGCTCTCTTTGTAATAGAAAATATGCCACAATTAGCTCACTGAATAAACATTTAAGAGATATACACAATAGAGAAGATTTAACAGAGGAATCTAGGCCAAGAAGAAAATTGGAAGAACCCCACAGAATAACGATGTTAGACAATATTCCCATTATCCCTGATGATGATAACCAAACCATACATTCTGCCGAAGAGGATAGTATGGACTTATTCAAAACGACCGAGAAATCTTTCCAAAGTTTTTCTAACCAAATTGTCCTTAAAAAGGGGACAGAAAATAATATTCGAAAAGGAAATAGTATTCTCAAACAAAAGAACTACATACAATTATGAAAACTTAAATCCTGAACTAATAGAGCAAATATTAGACCAGATTACAGTCTACAAATTAGTAGTTCTTCGTTGTAACAATACCGAAGACTTAATAACACTTCAAGATAAATATAAAGAAAGAAAATCTAATCCAAATAACATTATGGAGACTGATGTGTTTGTATCTTACGAAAATGTAACGGAAAAAAGTTACGAGGAGATAATAGAAATAATAGCAAAACATCATAGACTTGATAATAATCACCCAGGTATAACTAAAACTCATGAGGAATTAAAGAAAATTTATTACTATCCGAATCTGAAAAAGGAAATTACTAAATTCATTAATAACTGTCATATTTGTAACTTTAAGCACGAACGAAACCCTATTAAACTACCCTTTGAAAACACGGAAACCCCAACAGAACCTTTTCAAATTTATCATTCGGATATATATTTCATAAACAACCAACAAATGTATGTCACTATGATAGACAAATTCACAAAATACGCAATGATCGAAGAGATACCCGACAGATCAACTCTTACACTTATCAAAGCCTACCTGAAATTATTTATTTTAATGAAGAAACCCAAAAAACTTATCCTAGATAACGAAAAAGGATTTAGATCACCTCTATTTACTGATTTTTTGGAAAAACAAAATATTCAATATCACTTCACAACACCTAATCGACACACAGGTAATTCTGATATAGAAAGGTTTCATGGATCAATGAATGAACAAATACGAATATTAAAAATTAGAGAAATAGAAAATGATATTAATCTAAATATAGATTTACCAGTACAAGCCCTAAGCAATTATAATAATTTACTTCACCTCACTACAGGTAAAAAAACCTATAGATTTACATTTTTCTAATAAAATAAACCTTCAGGAGATATTTAAAAGAATGGAGGATAAGAAAAGGAAAATATGCGAATATAGAAACAGAGATAGAGTGGATAAAAAGATAAACTCTAACTATGTGAAGACATACAAGAACAAACTAGATCAGAAAGTAAAGAAAGTTAACGTAAAGAAAACAGACAATAAAAAATACACCAATAATAATCAAGAATTTCATAAGGATCAATTCATTAAACAAAAGAAACATATTTCCAGATCTTTGGAAGTCCTTATCGATCCTATTGATGATCAACCTAGCTGTAGCACAAAAGCTATTAACAACCGATCTTAAATGGATTCACTATCATCCAAATAGGAGAGATATCCCTAATTCAAAATTACTCGAAAATACATATTCAAAACTCAAGATTATTTAACTTACATTTAAAACATTGGCTTCAAAATTGCGAACACTAAACAGGGACATTCTAACAGATCAGGAAATTAAATGACTTTAACATTACATTGGAAAAAATGGAAAACATCGAATTAGATGTTGCGACCCAAAACAAAAACATTATTTTTATAATTAAGGATACCTAACATGAATCAAGACAACTATAAGGAGATTGTTATACAACCAATACCTAATTTTAACAAAAAACAATTAACCTTAGTCAATAGAAACTACTTAATGAAAGATAATATAATCTATGAGAAAACTAACAAAATATCTATCTCTACTATTGTAATAATCACAATTATCATAATTTGTATCTACATTTATATCAAAATCCGAAATAGGAATATTAGGCAAAATGGAGTTACTATTAACTTACCCTGAATCCCTTTGGGAACCGGGCAAGCATCTTCGTCTGGGGGTGTTATATCAACTCAGCTCTAAGAACGAGCAAAAACTCCCTTTTGAATAATTATATTAAGTATTCTGACAAACTGTCCTAGGTATGTATTTTTAAGTCTTATCGCATAAGGAAAAAAACCCACGATTAATAATAATAACCAGATATATTTTTAAGTGTTATCACATAAGAGAAAAACCCATGATTAGTATTGTAATCTTTTAGTACCTTTCTTATGAAACATAATAAAGATCTAATTATGTGTTAGGGAAAAACAACAGCACTGATAAACAATTATCTACCTGTGTTTGTTTATCAGGATAACACATTTATTATGTAGAGCATAAATAGTATAAATAGAGAAACAATTCATTTTAATAAACAGTTCTGATAATACTACGGAGAAAGAAACAAACGTTTTTTTTTTATTTTATATCAGGATTCAAAATTGGCGCAGTCGGTAGGATAACAAAAATAATTTTGTTATCCCTGCAAATAAGAACCTACGGTATACTTACATCCTTAAACGAATATTAAGGATATCAATTGCTAACGGTGAATAAAAATCTATTAGTGAAAATAATAGTAGCAAAATACTTGTTAAGCTTAAATTAACAAAGGTATAAAATTCGTAAAAAAGATTTATTGAAAATAAAATCTATAACGAATTATGGCAGTCAACGCAGGAAATCCTAACTTAGCAGCAGCAGCAGCAGCTGGAGGACAATTACGAGCGCTTGACATCAATCCACTAAACTATTTGGAAAAACTACAAGGATTTGATGGTAGAAAAGAAGATTTGTCAACCTTTTGTACCAACGTCGATGATATTTTACCCACACTATTGGCCTATAACGCACAAGCTCAAAGAATGTGCATAAACATCATCAAGTCAAAACTAACTGGAAAAGCTAGAAGAGCAATGGAAATAAATACACATTTAAACAGCTGGACAGAAATAAAAGCAATGCTAGAAACTAATTTCGGAGGATTTCAAACTTCCGATCAATTGTACGAAGAACTGAGAGCAGCACAATATCGAGGTAATGCCCTCGAATATTACAACTTCATATAACATAAGTTAGCAATACTGAATCAAAAGTCCAGACAAGAAGGAAACCTCCAAGATGTTCCAAGAAATATCCAAACAGCTTTAAAAATCTTTATGACAAGATTGCCAGTACACATGAGGACGGTATTATGTGCTTTAAAACCGAAAACAATGGAAGAAGCCATCCATGAATTATCCCAATCAGGATTTCTAACAGAGGAAAAAAGAAAACCTATAACAATGAACAATCATCAGCATAACCAACAACATAGAGGTAATAACCCTAATTGGCAACAAAGGTTTCACCAACAACAACAACAACATTATGTTCAACAACCACTACCAGAACCAATGGACACAACCACAGCCCAAACTAGAAGACAAAATCATCATCAAACCCCAAGAATGGAATGTAATTGTAAGTGTACAAATTATAAAAATAATGTTGACCAATACAAAAACGTAGAAACCTATGAATCAGGATGTACCAGCCTCTCTGGGGGACAACCCAAACGACGTGGACTTCCCTATATCTTACTTAGAGGACAGACAAGAACTCTTAGAGTACTAATTGACACAGGATCTAGTGAAAATTTTCTCAATTTAGACCAATGTCCGCCTAAGTTCATTAAAAAATTAAATAACCCCCTTCACATTAAAACCGCTTCAGGAAATTTTCATATTACCCATGAAGGCACAATTCCCAAAAATACTATTCAAATCCCTTTAAATTCGGACACTACTTTTGGACTCTATAAATTCCATGAATTTTTTAACGGTCTTTTAGGACATCCAACGTTAGAACAAAATAACGCCATAATTAATTACGAGACAAAACAGATTAAAATCAACGGAAAAACTTTCCCATTGTATTATGAAGGAGATTCAGAGGAAATACTCCCAAAAATTTTAAATCAACTACCAGAACTATTCAATATCGAATATTTAGGTACTAATGACCTATTACGCTTAGACCATCTTAATTCAGAGGAATCAAAGGCGATAAGAATTTTGGTTCAGAATCACGGAGACGTTTTTTATCACAAAGGTGACGATTTGACCTTTACTAATGAGATTAAACACAAAATTGATACTGGACTTTCCGGACCAATCTATAGCAAAACCTATAGATATCCTGTTACCCACACTGAAGAAGTGGAAAAACAAATGAATGAAATGCTAGAACAAGGCATCATTAAACATAGTAATTCCCCATATAATGCTCCTATATGGATTGTTCCTAAAAAAGAGGACAAAGAAGGTAACAAAGAGTGGCGCATTGTCATTGATTACCGCAAATTAAACCAAGTCACTAGAGAAGATAAATATCCTATTCCTAGAATTGATGACGTCTTAGATAAACTAGGACGGGCAAATTATTTCTCAACTTTAGATCTAACTAAAGGATTTTATCAAATAGAAGTAGAACCGAAGGATAGAGAGAAAACTGCTTTTACAACTCACAACGGACATTTTGAATTTGTAAGAATGCCTTTTGGACTGAAAAATGCTCCGGCGACATTCCAGAGAATGATGAACAACGTTTTAAGGGAACATATAAATAGGATCTGCGTCGTGTACATGGATGACATTCTGGTCTTCTCAACTTCACTACAGGAACACATTAATAATTTGGAAAAAATATTTGAAACCTTGAGGAAAGCAAACCTCAAAGTATCTTAAAACAAATCAGATTTCTTAAAAAAAGAAACCGAATTTTTAGGACACATTGTCACAAAGGATGGCATAAGCCCTAATCCACATAAAATAGACGGCATAAAACGTCAAACTATTCCGAAAACCATTAAGGAGATACAAAGTTTCCTCGGACTCAGTGGTTATTACCGTAAGTTTATACCTGATTATGCGAAGATTGCTAAGCCTTTAACAATCCGCCTCAAAAAGGATTCAATTATCAATGTAAATGATAAGGACTATAAAGAAGCTTTCGAAAAATTGAAAAACATATTAATGTCAAACATGGTTCTGAAATACCCCGACTTTAATGAAAATTTTATTTTAACTACAGATGCAAGTAATTATGCATTAGGCGCGGTTTTATCTCAAAAAAACGGACCCTTAGCATTTGCATCTAGGACATTAAATAAACATGAATGCAACTATTCAACTATAGAAAAAGAATTACTAGCCATAGTATGGGCCGTAAAACAATTTAGACATTACCTATATGGAAGAAAGTTCGATCTCCAAACAGATCACAAACCACTCATATGGTTAGCCAGTCTTAAAGAACCGTAATTCTAAACTTATCCGATGGAAAATCAAACTCAATGAATATGAATTTAATATATCCCATGTACAAGGAAAGGAGAATAAGGTGGCTGACGCACTTTCAAGGATTAGAGAAACTAACGTCAATAGGAGGGTGAAAGAAAAGACAATCAGATTAGGTGAGAATATATGCTCTCTTTGTAATAGAAAATATGCCACAATTAGCTCACTGAATAAACATTTAAGAGATATACACAATAGAGAAGATTTAACAGAGGAATCTAGGCCAAGAAGAAAATTAGAAGAACCCCACAGAATAACGATGTTAGACAATATTCCCATTATCCCTGATGATGATAACCAAACCATACATTCTGCCGAAGAGGATAGTATGGACTTATTCAAAACGACCGAGAAATCTTTCCAAAGTTTTTCTAACCAAATTGTCCTTAAAAGGGGACAGAAAATAATATCGAAAAGGAAATAGTATTCTCAAACAAAAGAACTACATACAATTATGAAAACTTAAATCCTGAACTAATAGAGCAAATATTAGACCAGATTACAGTCTACAAATTAGTAGTTCTTCGTTGTAACAATACCGAAGACTTAATAACACTTCAAGATAAATATAAAGAAAGAAAATCTAATCCAAATAACATTATGGAGACTGATGTGTTTGTATCTTACGAAAATGTAACGGAAAAAGTTACGAGGAGATAATAGAAATAATAGCAAAACATCATAGACTTGATAATAATCACCCAGGTATAACTAAAACTCATGAGGAATTAAAGAAAATTTATTACTATCCGAATCTGAAAAAGGAAATTACTAAATTCATTAATAACTGTCATATTTGTAACTTTAAGCACGAACGAAACCCTATTAAACTACCCTTTGAAAACACGGAAACCCCAACAGAACCTTTTCAAATTTATCATTCGGATATATATTTCATAAACAACCAACAAATGTATGTCACTATGATAGACAAATTCACAAAATACGCAATGATCGAAGAGATACCCGACAGATCAACTCTTACACTTATCAAAGCCTACCTGAAATTATTTATTTTAATGAAGAAACCCAAAAAACTTATCCTAGATAACGAAAAAGGATTTAGATCACCTCTATTTACTGATTTTTTGGAAAAACAAAATATTCAATATCACTTCACAACACCTAATCGACACACAGGTAATTCTGATATAGAAAGGTTTCATGGATCAATGAATGAACAAATACGAATATTAAAAATTAGAGAAATAGAAAATGATATTAATCTAAATATAGATTTACCAGTACAAGCCCTAAGCAATTATAATAATTTACTTCACCTCACTACAGGTAAAAAACCTATAGATTTACATTTTTCTAATAAAATAAACCTTCAGGAGATATTTAAAAGAATGGAGGATAAGAAAAGGAAAATATGCGAATATAGAAACAGAGATAGAGTGGATAAAAAGATAAACTCTAACTATGTGAAGACATACAAGAACAAACTAGATCAGAAAGTAAAGAAAGTTAACGTAAAGAAAACAGACAATAAAAAATACACCAATAATAATCAAGAATTTCATAAGGATCAATTCATTAAACAAAAGAAACATATTTCCAGATCTTTGGAAGTCCTTATCGATCCTATTGATGATCAACCTAGCTGTAGCACAAAAGCTATTAACAACCGATCTTAAATGGATTCACTATCATCCAAATAGGAGAGATATCCCTAATTCAAAATTACTCGAAAATACATATTCAAAACTCAAGATTATTTAACTTACTTTAAAACATTGGCTTCAAAATTGCGAACACTAAACAGGGACATTCTAACAGATCAGGAAATTAAAGACTTTAACATTACATTGGAAAAAATGGAAAACATCGAATTAGATGTTGCGACCCAAAACAAAAACATTATTTTTATAATTAAGATACCTAACATGAATCAAGACAACTATAAGGAGATTGTTATACAACCAATACCTAATTTTAACAAAAAACAATTAACCTTAGTCAATAGAAACTACTTAATGAAAGATAATATAATCTATGAGAAAACTAACAAAATATCTATCTCTACTATTGTAATAATCACAATTATCATAATTTGTATCTACATTTATATCAAAATCCGAAATAGGAATATTAGGCAAAATGGAGTTACTATTAACTTACCCTGAATCCCTTTGGGAACCGGGCAAGCATCTTCGTCTGGGGGTGTTATATCAACTCGCTCTAAGAACGAGCAAAAACTCCCTTTTGAATAATTATATTAAGTATTCTGACAAACTGTCCTAGGTATGTATTTTTAAGTCTTATCGCATAAGGAAAAAAACCCACGATTAATAATAATAACCAGATATATTTTTAAGTGTTATCACATAAGAGAAAAACCCATGATTAGTATTGTAATCTTTTAGTACCTTTCTTATGAAACATAATAAAGATCTAATTATGTGTTAGGGAAAAACAACAGCACTGATAAACAATTATCTACCTGTGTTTGTTTATCAGGATAACACATTTATTATGTAGAGCATAAATAGTATAAATAGAGAAACAATTCATTTTAATAAACAGTTCTGATAATACTACGGAGGAAAGAAACAAACGTTTTTTTTTTTATTTTATATCAGGATTCAAAATTGGCGCAGTCGGTAGGATAACAAAAATAATTTTGTTATCCCTGCAAATAAGAACCTACGGTATACTTACATCCTTAAACGAATATTAAGGATATCAATTGCTAACGGTGAATAAAAATCTATTAGTGAAAATAATAGTAGCAAAATACTTGTTAAGCTTAAATTAACAAAGGTATAAAATTCGTAAAAAAGATTTATTGAAAATAAAATCTATAACGAATTATGGCAGTCAACGCAGGAAATCCTAACTTAGCAGCAGCAGCAGCAGCTGGAGGACAATTACGAGCGCTTGACATCAATCCACTAAACTATTTGGAAAAACTACAAGGATTTGATGGTAGAAAAGAAGATTTGTCAACCTTTTGTACCAACGTCGATGATATTTTACCCACACTATTGGCCTATAAACGCACAAGCTCAAAGAATGTGCATAAACATCATCAAGTCAAAACTAACTGGAAAAGCTAGAAGAGCAATGGAAATAAATACACATTTAAACAGCTGGACAGAAATAAAAGCAATGCTAGAAACTAATTTCGGAGGATTTCAAACTTCCGATCAATTGTACGAAGAACTGAGAGCAGCACAATATCGAGGTAATGCCCTCGAATATTACAACTTCATATAACATAAGTTAGCAATACTGAATCAAAAGTCCAGACAGGAAGGAAACCTCCAAGATGTTCCAAGAAATATCCAAACAGCTTTAAAAATCTTTATGACAAGATTGCCAGTACACATGAGGACGGTATTATGTGCTTTAAAACCGAAAACAATGGAAGAAGCCATCCATGAATTATCCCAATCAGGATTTCTAACAGAGGAAAAAGAAAACCTATAACAATGAACAATCATCAGCATAACCAACAACATAGAGGTAATAACCCTAATTGGCAACAAAGGTTTCACCAACAACAACAACAACATTATGTTCAACAACCACTACCAGAACCAATGGACACAACCACAGCCCAAACTAGAAGACAAAATCATCATCAAACCCCAAGAATGGAATGTAATTGTAAGTGTACAAATTATAAAAATAATGTTGACCAATACAAAAACGTAGAAACCTATGAATCAGGATGTACCAGCCTCTCTGGGGGACAACCCAAACGACGTGGACTTCCCTATATCTTACTTAGAGGACAGACAAGAACTCTTAGAGTACTAATTGACACAGGATCTAGTGAAAATTTTCTCAATTTAGACCAATGTCCGCCTAAGTTCATTAAAAATTAAATAACCCCCTTCACATTAAAACCGCTTCAGGAAATTTTCATATTACCCATGAAGGCACAATTCCCAAAAATACTATTCAAATCCCTTTAAATTCGGACACTACTTTTGGACTCTATAAATTCCATGAATTTTTTAACGGTCTTTTAGGACATCCAACGTTAGAACAAAATAACGCCATAATTAATTACGAGACAAAACAGATTAAAATCAACGGAAAAACTTTCCCATTGTATTATGAAGGAGATTCAGAGGAAATACTCCCAAAAATTTTAAATCAACTACCAGAACTATTCAATATCGAATATTTAGGTACTAATGACCTATTACGCTTAGACCATCTTAATTCAGAGGAATCAAAGGCGATAAGAATTTTGGTTCAGAATCACGGAGACGTTTTTTATCACAAAGGTGACGATTTGACCTTTACTAATGAGATTAAACACAAAATTGATACTGGACTTTCCGGACCAATCTATAGCAAAACCTATAGATATCCTGTTACCCACACTGAAGAAGTGGAAAAACAAATGAATGAAATGCTAGAACAAGGCATCATTAAACATAGTAATTCCCCATATAATGCTCCTATATGGATTGTTCCTAAAAAAGAGGACAAAGAAGGTAACAAAGAGTGGCGCATTGTCATTGATTACCGCAAATTAAACCAAGTCACTAGAGAAGATAAATATCCTATTCCTAGAATTGATGACGTCTTAGATAAACTAGGACGGGCAAATTATTTCTCAACTTTAGATCTAACTAAAGGATTTTATCAAATAGAAGTAGAACCGAAGGATAGAGAGAAAACTGCTTTTACAACTCACAACGGACATTTTGAATTTGTAAGAATGCCTTTTGGACTGAAAAATGCTCCGGCGACATTCCAGAGAATGATGAACAACGTTTTAAGGGAACATATAAATAGGATCTGCGTCGTGTACATGGATGACATTCTGGTCTTCTCAACTTCACTACAGGAACACATTAATAATTTGGAAAAAATATTTGAAACCTTGAGGAAAGCAAACCTCAAAGTATCTTTAAACAAATCAGATTTCTTAAAAAAAGAAACCGAATTTTTAGGACACATTGTCACAAAGGATGGCATAAGCCCTAATCCACATAAAATAGACGGCATAAAACGTCAAACTATTCCGAAAACCATTAAGGAGATACAAAGTTTCCTCGGACTCAGTGGTTATTACCGTAAGTTTATACCTGATTATGCGAAGATAGCTAAGCCTTTAACAATCCGCCTCAAAAAGGATTCAATTATCAATGTAAATGATAAGGACTATAAAGAAGCTTTCGAAAAATTGAAAAACATATTAATGTCAAACATGGTTCTGAAATACCCCGACTTTAATGAAAATTTTATTTTAACTACAGATGCAAGTAATTATGCATTAGGCGCGGTTTTATCTCAAAAAAACGGACCCTTAGCATTTGCATCTAGGACATTAAATAAACATGAATGCAACTATTCAACTATAGAAAAAGAATTACTAGCCATAGTATGGGCCGTAAAACAATTTAGACATTACCTATATGGAAGAAAGTTCGATCTCCAAACAGATCACAAACCACTCATATGGTTAGCCAGTCTTAAAGAACGTAATTCTAAACTTATCCGATGGAAAATCAAACTCAATGAATATGAATTTAATATATCCCATGTACAAGGAAAGGAGAATAAGGTGGCTGACGCACTTTCAAGGATTAGAGAAACTAACGTCAATAGGAGGGTGAAAGAAAAGACAATCAGATTAGGTGAGAATATATGCTCTCTTTGTAATAGAAAATATGCCACAATTAGCTCACTGAATAAACATTTAAGAGATATACACAATAGAGAAGATTTAACAGAGGAATCTAGGCCAAGAAGAAAATTAGAAGAACCCCACAGAATAACGATGTTAGACAATATTCCCATTATCCCTGATGATGATAACCAAACCATACATTCTGCCGAAGAGGATAGTATGGACTTATTCAAAACGACCGAGAAATCTTTCCAAAGTTTTTCTAACCAAATTGTCCTTAAAAAGGGGACAGAAAATAATATCGAAAAGGAAATAGTATTCTCAAACAAAAGAACTACATACAATTATGAAAACTTAAATCCTGAACTAATAGAGCAAATATTAGACCAGATTACAGTCTACAAATTAGTAGTTCTTCGTTGTAACAATACCGAAGACTTAATAACACTTCAAGATAAATATAAAGAAAGAAAATCTAATCCAAATAACATTATGGAGACTGATGTGTTTGTATCTTACGAAAATGTAACGGAAAAAAGTTACGAGGAGATAATAGAAATAATAGCAAAACATCATAGACTTGATAATAATCACCCAGGTATAACTAAAACTCATGAGGAATTAAAGAAAATTTATTACTATCCGAATCTGAAAAGGAAATTACTAAATTCATTAATAACTGTCATATTTGTAACTTTAAGCACGAACGAAACCCTATTAAACTACCCTTTGAAAACACGGAAACCCCAACAGAACCTTTTCAAATTATCATTCGGATATATATTTCATAAACAACCAACAAATGTATGTCACTATGATAGACAAATTCACAAAATACGCAATGATCGAAGAGATACCCGACAGATCAACTCTTACACTTATCAAAGCCTACCTGAAATTATTATTTTAATGAAGAAACCCAAAAAACTTATCCTAGATAACGAAAAAGGATTTAGATCACCTCTATTTACTGATTTTTTGGAAAAACAAAATATTCAATATCACTTCACAACACCTAATCGACACACAGGTAATTCTGATATAGAAAGGTTTCATGGATCAATGAATGAACAAATACGAATATTAAAAATTAGAGAAATAGAAAATGATATTAATCTAAATATAGATTTACCAGTACAAGCCCTAAGCAATTATAATAATTTACTTCACCTCACTACAGGTAAAAAACCTATAGATTTACATTTTTCTAATAAAATAAACCTTCAGGAGATATTTAAAAGAATGGAGGATAAGAAAAGGAAAATATGCGAATATAGAAACAGAGATAGAGTGGATAAAAAGATAAACTCTAACTATGTGAAGACATACAAGAACAAACTAGATCAGAAAGTAAAGAAAGTTAACGTAAAGAAAACAGACAATAAAAAATACACCAATAATAATCAAGAATTTCATAAGGATCAATTCATTAAACAAAAGAAACATATTTCCAGATCTTGGAAGTCCTTATCGATCCTATTGATGATCAACCTAGCTGTAGCACAAAAGCTATTAACAACCGATCTTAAATGGATTCACTATCATCCAAATAGGAGAGATATCCCTAATTCAAAATTACTCGAAAATACATATTCAAAACTCAAGATTATTTAACTTACTTTAAAACATTGGCTTCAAAATTGCGAACACTAAACAGGGACATTCTAACAGATCAGGAAATTAAAGACTTTAACATTACATTGGAAAAAATGGAAAACATCGAATTAGATGTTGCGACCCAAAACAAAAACATTATTTTTATAATTAAGGTAATAGAATATATATTTACTTGAATACTATTAAATGTTGGCTTTCTTTTCGTGTAGCTCTTTAATATTTATATATTAATTCAATGCATGGTTTAATTATAAATGTTTGCCGATTGCAGGGTGTTTGGTCACCATAACAACTTTTTAAAAACTTTCAGTACAAAAATATTTACGAAAATACTAAATTACTTGATTTCACACAAAATTTTAAAATTTGTAATATATTATTGCTAAAACTTTAATGTAATTTCAATAAAAAGACATACACTTTGTTTATTGCGGTTTTAATACCTTAAAATGTGATTCAAGAATTCAATTAATTCGCGTAATGAACGTTTATGCCGACTTTTCTTGATTTTGAAATGTTATTGTTCTGAGAAACGTCGCAAGCGACAGTCCTTGGTAACTGGTCCATGAATCAATGCGACAAAATTAAATCAAAAAAACAATATTTTGTCTCTTGAAGACAGACATGTGGCAGAAATGATTTCGAAAATAGCGTGAATATTTAAAGTGATATTTTATGTAAATATAGTTTTACAACAGTGGGTTTATTAAATAAGAAAAATCTGATTCAGAATATTCACTTATAACAAAGTTTTTTCATTAATATTTTTTAAATACTACTAATGTTGTTTTAACTGCATTTGCAGTTATTTTTACTACATTCTACCGTTAATTTTTAACAGTTAAAAATAACTTAACATTGCAGTTGATTTAAATACAAATGTACTGACACCTTTTCAACTGCAAATGCAGTTATTTTACCTGTCATTTGCAGTTGATTCTACCTACATAATTTTCTTAAGAAGCTTATCTAAAAGGAAGCATAAAGAAATCCTATATTGTTCATGGATGGTAATATGTTTCGTAAATTATTTAATACTTCGCATTAAAAATTGTAATGTTATTTTAAATAAATAATTAAAAAAATTAAATTCATATACTATTAAAAAAAAAAAAAAAAACTGTAAATGTATAGGTAGGTCCACAAGTTCCTTTTTGTTAAATATAACGGTATGAAAACGGACCAGAAACGCATTGTAAAACCGTAATGAAGTTTGTTTTTTCACGACTTAACGGTCCGGAAACGGTGCGTCATTGACGCACTTTCAACGGATTAGAATCAGAGTCGATGTTCTTAAACACCGTTTTCTGGTCCGTATACTGATCCAGAAAACGGGTCGTAAACGAAGTTGGATTGGCGTTTATTATATATATAGAAAACGGCACGAAAACGAACCGCTTTGTTTGTTGGGTATGTACATATCAAATATAAACAAAACTGGAATTTTTAAAAACTCGACATAATCTTTCCATTTTTAAATAACTACCAAAATTTAACTGTTTACTGTTTTTGTAGTTGTTTATTAAAATACTAAAATTAATACTGAATATGTCTTAAACAACGGTTAAGGTTAATAATTTTCACCAGGAACGAAATAAAAATTGTGGTACAAAAAAAAATTTACAAGTTTGTTGTTCTTATCCCCTGGACGGGATTTTTTGGAAATTCCTACTGGGAGGGGTGAAAAGTATCCCCACTAAGGTTAATTTTTTTGGCTCAAAACCGTCAAATTTAAAAACGGGTGTGTCCTTTAAGATAGATACGCATCGTTAAATACTGATGTACAGAATTTTTGGTATGTTATTTTTTGAAATGACTGTTTAAATTATTCGTTTTTAATTTTCTCAAAGGAAAATGACTACAGTAGCAGTCAAATGACCTACATGTAGTTAATGTAAGAATATTCTAAGTGTATTAATTAGAAAAGTCATTGTAGCTCCATAATTTTGACTTAAAATTTTAAGTAGTAAATACAAATTCTAATTGTAGTCGAAAGAAAAAAATTATTAAAATATATTTTTAAATACAGAAAAAAATAACTGTAAAAACAGTAGTTTTTAAAATTTTTTTATTTGTTTCCAAATTGTTTTATTAAAAAATATCAGTTATTTTAACAACATTATTAGTTATTTTTAGTTGTTAGTTGTTTTTTCAACAGTTAAAAATAACTACATTTTAAGTTGTTTTAAAGTTAATTTTTTTTTTCTTCCTTTGAAATGCATGTATCATTGTTTAAACTGTCATTATTAGTAGATTTCATTGACTAACTTTTTCTAGTGTGTTTTTGTTTTGTAATTTTGTTTTTTTGTTTTGCTGCAGAAATGAGAAAATCATGATTACAATATAAATTTTGCTCTACTATAAAAATGTTATGTATAGCAACGATTATAACAGAATATATTTACAACTCTAGAGAAAGACACGTGGCAAACTATAAACACAGGGTGTTTCAAGTTTCTTTTTCAAATGCAAATTAAACACACATTTTGAATAGTATTTTTTTATCTGTTAATTAATATATGTCGTATAATAAATAAATATGGAATGATAAATGATATCTTCCAAATGCCCCCTCGTACACTCTTACACATGTCGATTCTCGTGATACTGTTTGGTAATTTTTCTTTGAAAATGCAGATGGAAATGTCAACGGATTACAATATGGTGACATGTTGATCATAAACACTAGGTCAAAAAAAGTTGTCTACATGTCACGATATTGTAATCCGTTGACGTTAAACGAATTTCCAGCTGCATTTTAAAAGAAAAATGGGCAAATGACACTACCAGACCAAAGTGCGCAACAAACAGTAACACGAGAATCGACGTGTGTAAGCGTGCATGCGGGGACATTTGGAAGATATCATCATAAATTGTAGATCCACTACGGCATATAAAGGACGATTTTTTTATCAACTTTCTTTTTGGCAACACTGTTTTTGGCAGCTCAGCTATTTTCGTGTAACATGTTACTGTTTAACATGTTCAGTTTGGTTTATAATTTAACCATGAATCGACTTACAAACGAACAACGCTTGCAGATTATTAAATTTTATTATCAAAATTCATGCTCGGTTAAGAAAGTGCACTTCTTCCAATTTATTGTGTTCGGCGACGAAGCTCATTTCTGGTTGAACGGACATGTGAACAAGCAAAAGTGCCGTATTTGGCGTGAAGAGCAGCCAGAAGCATTGCAAGAACTGCCAATGCATCCCGAAAAATGCACTGTTTGGTGTGGATTATGGGCCGGTAGCATCATTGGACCGTACTTTTTCAAAGACGACGAAGGCAGTAGCGTTACTGTGAATGGCAAACGCTACCGTGCGATGATTACAACTTTTTTTTGCCCAAAAGAGCTGGACTTGGGTGACATAAGGTTTTAACAAGACGGTGCCACACAGCACGCAAAACAATGGCCCAATTGAGATTCGAGTTCGCGTGAATAATTTAATTTTGGGCCGGTCCATTGGCAGCCTAAATTGTGCGATTTAACGCCTTTAGACTATATTTTGTGGGGCCTGTTAAGACTCAAGCCCGCAACGATTGACGCACTGGAAGCCAATATTGAAGAATTTATATGTTGGAGAGAATATGCCAAAATTGGACCCAGCGTATGAACCATTTGAGGCGTAGCCGCGGTCAACATTTACATGAAATCATCTTTAAAAATTGAATTATATAGATTGTTCTTATGACTAAAATAAAGATTTCATACATTTCTCTAAATTTTATGTGTTTTTTTTTTTTAAATCAAATCCGAAAGCTCTTAAAAAATCACCCTTTATTAATAAACAGACAATAATTTTTTATTTAAAATATGTGATTAATTTGCATTTGAAAACACCCTGTATGTATTTTATAATATCATTTGCAATTTTTTTTTATTCTGAAGATACAAATTACGATTTGATACTACAAAAAAAAAACAAAATTAATTTGATTTAATTTAAAAATTAAATTATTAATGATTAATTTAAATTTTAAAGGTCTTACATGACCAACTTACAAAAAATTCGATAGAATTGAGTTCACGATCATGAGTTACAGAGGAGTCCCTAGTCCAGCACATCTCAAATCTGGTATACATATGAGTCATTCCATGTCAGACCGAACACCTTTTTACAACACCTCTTCCAAATTTACTTTAAATTTACCAGACGTATTAATCATTTAAAAATATTTTACCCGTGTTTCAAAGAAAAAAATTAGAAACCTTTTTTGAAAAGGTTGTGGGCATTTGAAAATCGTCAAAATCGTGAAAAGTCATCCGACATGACAACTTTTAAGGTGATGTTTTTCTAAAACTTGTGAATGGATTTTAATTATTTTTGTTTTTTATTTATTTATTTTTTTTTATTTTTAAAATTTAATTTTTTTTACTTAATTTCTGTTTTCCACCATCTTCGATTTCTTAAAGCTCAATATAACATTAATAGTCCCTGTAAATTTTAGAATGGATTCTATTTTTTCCGATTTCTTTCCATTGTAGTACCACGAAAATCGTCGAAATCGAAAAAAAATCGGAAAAAAATATAATCCATTCGACTCCCATTCTGAAATTTACAGGGAATATTAAGGTTATATTGAGCTTTAAGAAAATATTATTTTCAGATTTTTCGATTTGTTCGAAGATGGTGGAAAACAGAAATTAAGTAAAAAAACTAAATTTTAAAAATGAAAAAAATAAATTTAAAAAAAAATAATAATATTTAAAAAGAAGGTTCAAATACCTTTAAAATAAGATATTAAACTTTAAAATCCATTCACAAATTTTAGAGAAACATCAGTTTAAAAGTTGCCATGTCGGAAGATTTTTCACGATTTTGACGATTTCAAATGCACATAACTTTTTGAAAAAAAATGTTTAATATTTTTCTGGAAACACGTGTAAAATATTTTTTAATGAAGAATACGTACTAAAATTTTGAAAGACATCGGAGACATCAAAGTCAATTTTTAGCATAAATCGTACGGTCTGACATGGAATGACTCATATGTATATATATCGATATATAAATATATACGACGGATTCTTTTTCAAACCTCCAACTAGTTTTAAAAACTTTGTCCGATAAAAGTCAAACACTCATAAAAAAAGTTAGTTCAAAAATTTCTTAAACTAGTTCTTATTCAGTTGAGCTAATTTTTTCTGTTGTTATCGTTTAAACCAGTTATTTAGCTAAAGTTTTTAGTTATCACATTTATCTCAAGAACAAAAAAGTTTATGCGTATTTGAACCTATTTTTCGACCTAAATTAAGTAATTCGTGATTCTTAAATTTACAAATTTTGCCAGTTAATTTAAACCACAATCGTGTTCAAGCCATTATTTTTTTGTGTGTCTTTTTTTTGTTATTTTTTTGGCGTTATTTTCTCATATTTTATATAATCATAAAATATGCCATGTCTCGTAAACTAAGCGATATATAGCAAAATGGACCGTACTTATTAAGTACAGGCTGAAAAAAAAACGCCCTGCTGGAAATATAAATGATGGTAATATACTTTTGTTTGGAAAACATGTTTCTAATATAACAGTAAATTACTCAGTAAAATTAGCAAATTTCTAAATTACTCAGTAAAATTAGCAAAAACTTCTAAATATTTGTAGCAAAAACTACTAAATATTAGCAAAAACTACTAAAT
>JAEKOY010000668.1:0-21945 GCA_021234595.1 Delia radicum | reverse complement strand
GGGGATACGGACATCACAAACTTAAAAGAAATTGGCGTACATTTTTTGAAAATGTATGTTTATTACGTCTGACATTCAAAATTAAATTTGAAATTGGCTGGTGTATTGCGTGAACTGCATCTCCGAGTCAAAAAGCAAATTTTTAAACGAAAAAATTTTAAGAAATTTTTAAAAATTTTGCGAAATGAATTTTGTTTTTTTCGGTTTGAGATCATATTATCGAATCCCAAAAAGAAATTGAAAATTAATTACTTTCTTTACAACATATAGAGAAAAAACTGGAAAAACCACTTAGATACCAATCTATTCATCAGGTGTCTCAATGTCTCCATCTAGGCGAAATTTATTTTTTCGCGGTTTTTTTTTAAAAAGCATGACTTAAGAACATATTTAGGTGTCTACAGTGAATATTCACGACGGACTGAAGTGTAAAATAATTTAATATTTTTCGTTTCTAGCGTGTATAGCGGCAGTTTTTTCCAAACACATTTCGTTTTGTGACATTTCCGCTTTGTGCTGTATCAATTCCGGCAAAACATACATCAAATAATATATTTTAATGAGATTAATACTAAACTCGATAAAGCATCAAAAAATTTCAAGGACTTTAAATTTTACGTAGCAAACACTATTTTCATAACCCCAAAAAGCATAATTATATAAAATTTTTAATTTTTCGAATGTAAAAGTATTTAATATGATTTCCTGCAAATAAGTAACCCTAACCCCGACTAAATACGAGGGCGGATCAATAAGTCTGTGACTTTTCGAACTTCCCTCATAGTTATATGAAATGCAACACTGTTAATGGACTACTGTCAAATTTGAGTAAGTTCTGTCATTTACTTTGCGTTTAACAGCTGCTCAAAACATACAACCTCGTAGATTTTTTTAAAAATGGAAAAAGTGAATTTCGAGTGCCCATTAAACATTATTTTTTGCGAAAAAAAACGTCAATCAAACCAATGAAAAGCTTGATAAATACTATGGGGACTCTGCACCATCGATTTCAATGGTAAAAAAGTGGTTTACTGACTTTTCTTGTGCGACCAAGTACAAATGACGCTGAACGTTCTGGACGGCCAATTAAGGTCAGTATACCAGAAAATGTCGAAAAAATCCACGATATGGTGTTGGCCGATCAAAGAGTAAAAGTGCGTGAGATTGTTGAAGCCGTAGGCATTTCATATGGCGGTCTACAAGATGGGTGCCGCGTTTGCTCTCAATTGACCATAAACGTAATCGTGTGACAACTTCAAAGGATTGTTTGGAGTTGTTTTAACGCAATTCGAATCAGTTTTTGCAGCGTTTTGTAATTGTGGGCGCTGTGGTGTAATGGTTAGCGCGTTGGACTGTTACACAAATGGTCCCGGGTTCGATTCCCGGTGACGGTAATATCAATTTAGAAAAATAATATGTATGAGTTTTCTATCCCTCATATTTATCGCAGCTCCCACCTTCGGTGTTCCCATAGCACTTAACCCCACCGAAGAAAAATAATGAATCAGGGCTATGAACCAAAAAGCTTCAAAAAGTTTGCCAACTCTCCATCAGGTGGCGAGCAGCAACTGTTCTAAGACTTATCATCTCGCGCAATTACAGTGTTGCCATGTTTCAAGCCCTTCATCTTTCCCCACCTTTCATCTCTCCACTATCCAATTTCTAAAGAAAGCAACACATTAATAAATAGGAATAATTTCCTGAGTGTTGCTTCTCTTTAAAAAAAAAAAAAAAACATGGATCCATTACAACACTCCGGAGACCAAGCAGCAGTCTAAAGAATGGGATTCTCTGGGTGAGCTGGCTCCGAAGAAGGTCAAGGTAAGTTTGTCGGCCAATAAGGTCATGTCAACAGTTTTTTGGGATGCACGCTGGATAATCCACATCGATTACTTTCAAAAGGGAAAAAACAATAAACGGCGAATATTATGCCAACTTATTGGACCGATTTAACTAGGATTTAAAAAAAAAAACGACCCCATAAGGCCAAGAAAAAAGTTCGTTTTTATGGCAAAATTCCATGAAAGATTCAATGGCAAAATTCCATGAATTGGGCTACGAATTGGTACCTCATCCACTATATTCTCCGGATTTAGTCCCCAGTGACTATTTCCTATTTCCAAACCCTAAGAAAATCCTATTTTTTGGAAAGGATACAAAAATTGGAGAAACGTTGGACTAAGTGTATTGAGCTAAAAGGAGATTATGTTGAAAAATAATTTTTTTTTTTTGCAAAAAAAAACTGTGTTTCATTCAAAAAGTCACGGACTTATTGATCCGCCCTCGTATCATTAAACCGGCAAAAATTGCGTGTTTTCCAAAATAATCGCGGTTAACTTTTTAAGTTATAGTATATGAGAAAAAAAAAATTTCAGTGTATTTTATTTTTTTTGATGGTGTAATATATATTTTGAAATGTGCTACAAACAATGAGATCTATAAATTGATGTAGATTTAATTACATCCAAACAAGAACTGTAATTTTAATATTTTTAATTTGCTTGAAATTTTAAACCGCCATAATTTTTGCGCCGTTGAAGATAAATTACACGGTGTTACAGTGAAAAAAAAACTTGGAAAACGACCTAGCGTGGGTTATAGGTCTTGTTGAGTACATTACAAATTGTGTCAAAAAATTTCAGAAACACCCTCAAACTCAGAAGTTATTCTAAAAAAACCGTTTTCAGTGATGTTCGTCAACTTATCGACCTGTAACTCAGTCAGTTTTTGTTTGATTTAAATTTTTTTAACGGGTTTGGAAAGAAAACTGATTACGCTTTAAAATTACGTGCATTTTTTGATACATTTGTAAGTTATAAGTATTGTTTTTGTTAAGAATATCTACAAAAAAAAAAAACGAAAATTATAAACTTTTTTCATTTTAGTAGCTTTTCATTTCTTATTTTAATATGAAAGCTTATAAAAATTTATACCAACGTAAAAAGAAAATTTAGTTCTTAACCCTTTCGGCACCATGGTGACACCGGTGTCACAAGTTTAATTTTTGTTTTTTTAAAAAGACTATATATCCAATTTTTAAAAGTTTACGTGTTTTGGAAAGAGAATTAATGGTTCTTTAATTTCTTTAACAAAAATGTACAAATATTTTTTTGGTAACGGTACTGTAGCTGATCAAAGTGACATTATTGTGTTTTTTTTGTTGTTAATTTTCATTTGCTCTGAATTTCTACAAATTTATTTCGTCTGATAAACTCTTTTGACATGTTCTAGCAAAAACTATATTATAAAACATAATATCTCAGATTTTTATAATTTAGCTTAGTTTCACCACAAACTTAAATTTTATATTGTGACACCGGTGTCACTATGGTACTCAAAGATAGCTTTTTACGAATTTTAAGAAAAACTACAAATTGCACAGGTTGGCCATGAAAATTCAAAATATCGATTGTTTTTGCATAAGCGAAAAAATTCAAAGGGAAATTGTACTAGTAGGTGTTTTTTTTTAGATTTGTCGCTATTTTTAATTTCAACGCAGTTGCGTGTTGTGCTCTGGGTGAAACGTTTTGTGTGTAAAGTAGTCCGTAAAAATATTATTTCGGAAAGCTAACTCTTGTATCGTAGAAAATAAAACACGCGTTCTTTCTCTATGATAAATTTGTATTTATTAAATATTCTAATATTAAATATCTAATATTAATTAATAATATTTAAAATGAAGCGTCAGCGTACCTTCTTGATTAATGATCATGAAATTGCACAAATTTTAATGGCATTAGACAGTGAAGACGATGAGGACAACATATGTTTGGATGATGAAGACGTCGCAATTTTAAAACAGGGCGAAGTTTTGAATTCCGAAATAGAAATTATCATTGAAGATGTTGTTGGTCAGCGACTTACTCCTGAAAATTACCGCCAACCCAAAAAAGTGAGAAAAATGTACCCATAATTGGAAAAATACACCTGAATATGCCCCCACCGGAATATATTGAAAGTGAAACTAATTATGTTTACGGAAAAGTGTTGAAGCCTACATATAACTCTGGGCGTGTTCAATGTTTGGAAGTCATACTATTATTTGTTTGTTTATTATTTACAGGTCCATTACGAATACGATCGTAAATCAATTATGTTTTACTTGCGTATATTTTGTGACCTCCTTGACTTGGCTATAACAAATTCGTCTATTATATAAAACAAGCTAGCAACTGAACATGGTCAAGCTTCTACAACACTATTCGACTTTCGAATGCAGCTGTGTACACACTTGGTGAACGGGTACACCAGTCGTCAAAGGCCATCATATGACCGCCAAAAACAAGGAGGACGCCAAAGTAAAGTTTTTATAAAAGCAGTAGCTCCAGAACATCAAATGAGTCGTGAAAAAAAACGACAGCATTGCCACAATTGCGCCTAAAAGAAAAGGGAATAGAGAACCAACATTAAATGAGCGAGTTGCAACTTATATTTATGCTTTTTAAAAGCAAGATATTGTTTCGGTGAACACCACAGCCAATAAGTAATTAAGTTTCCTTTTTTTGTATTTAAAAATCATTTATATATTTGAAAAAAACATA
The DNA here is from genome assembly GCA_021234595.1 of Delia radicum. NCBI lineage: Eukaryota > Metazoa > Arthropoda > Insecta > Diptera > Anthomyiidae > Delia > Delia radicum. The sequence goes on along the minus strand of JAEKOY010000668.1, from coordinate 17,404 downwards.
AATTCCTAATAAAATAAACAAGTACTTTCAAAAACCACTGGTTTTATTTTAAAATAAATTTGTTTTTATTAAAAAAAAACAAATAATTTCAGTTACGCGAAAAGTTACCTTTGAGTACCATGGTGACACCGGTGTCACACAAAAATTTAAGCACTTGGAGGCAAAAAACTAAAATTTTTATGAAAAATTGTAACAAGAAATAGGGATCAGAGATCACGAAAACGTGCTTGGTTTTTCGATAACTCTTCTAGTTTCTCTATGGGACCGAAAGGGTTAACAAAACATGGTTTTAATTTTTGAAATCGGATGAAAATTGTAAAAGTTATTCAACTTTTCATTAACACCTGTTTTTAACTATACCTGTTAACTTAGGTTAAGCTATTTGTACAGTTTTTAATTTACGTTTGTAAGTCAAGTGGTTTACCAAAAGAAATGTCTACAATCACAAAATTTTTACTTTAGAAAAAGTTTCTATATAAAATTGTCTTTAAAATACAGTGCAAAAAATGATAGGTTTTCAGAGAAAAAAATTAAAATAACTTGTTGAATTTGAAAAATTAGGAAAAAAAAATAAAAAAAAATGAGAAACTAAGCCTAATTTCTTGGAATATACATTTCATGAAAGCTTAATTCTTTGCCTTTCCAAAACTGTTTGAAATTTTGAAATCGGTAAAAAAAATGTGTAAATTAAAGGTACTAAAGTGCTACGGCCTACCCTAAAACAGTTTTTTGAAAATAACTCAAATTTTGAGGGTGTTTAAAAATTTATGTGTGTGAAGATAAATTCCATAGTTAAATTCCATTTTATTGAAATTCACCCAGGAATGATAACACTAGTAATTTCTATTCTCTCTCATTCTCAGTCAATTTTACCATCAGCTGTTACATTAAATGTTGAAAAAAAATAACAAAACATTACAAAAAACAATATTTGTTTTTAATTGAAATAAAAATTGTGAATTTGTTATGAAGCATATTTTAAGAGGAAACGAGATTGGACCTGGTGGATTAGGTAACCACTTGGTCCTACTTAATTTCTGCATTCAAAGTTTTTCAGGTCTGTGCTTCAGGGCCGAGCTATGGGCCATTTTCAATGTCATATATTGAAAATTTTTAAATTCCGTTACTTTCATATAACACTGTGGCCATATTTTAAGAGGAAACGAGATGCGACCTGGTGGATTAGGTAACCACTTGATCCTACTTAATTTCTGCATTCAAAGTTTTTCAGGTCTGTGCTTCAGGGCCGAGCTATGGGCCATTTTCAATGTCATATATTGAAAATTTTTAAATTCCGTTACTTTCATATAACACTGTGGCCATATTTTAAGAGGAAACGAGATGCGACCTGGTGGATTAGGTAACCACTTGATCCTACTTAATTTCTGCATTCAAAGTTTTTCAGGTCTGTGCTTCAGGGCCGAGCTATGGGCCATTTTCAATGTCATATATTGAAAATTTTTAAATTCCGTTACTTTCATATAACACTGTGGCCATATTTTAAGAGGAAACGAGATGCGACCTGGTGGATTAGGTAACCACTTGATCCTACTTAATTTCTGCATTCAAAGTTTTTCAGGTCTGTGCTTCAGGGCCGAGCTATGGGCCATTTTCAATGTCATATATTGAAAATTTTTAAATTCCGTTACTTTCATATAACACTGTGGCCATATTTTAAGAGGAAACGAGATGCGACCTGGTGGATTAGGTAACCACTTGATCCTACTTAATTTCTGCATTCAAAGTTTTTCAGGTCTGTGCTTCAGGGCCGAGCTATGGGCCATTTTCAATGTCATATATTGAAAATTTTTAAATTCCGTTACTTTCATATAACATTGTGGCCATATTTTAAGAGGAAACGAGATGCGACCTGGTGGATTAGGTAACCACTTGATCCTACTTAATTTCTGCATTCAAAGTTTTTCAGGTCTGTGCTTCAGGGCCGAGCTATGGGCCATTTTCAATATCATATATTGAAAATTTTTAAATTCCGTTACTTTCATATAACACTGTGGCCATATTTTAAGAGGAAACGAGATGCGACCTGGTGGATTAGGTAACCACTTGATCCTACTTAATTTCTGCATTCAAAGTTTTTCAGGTCTGTGCTTCAGGGCCGAGCTATGGGCCATTTTCAATATCATATATTGAAAATTTTTAAATTCCGTTACTTTCATATAACACTGTGGCCATATTTTAAGAGGAAACGAGATGCGACCTGGTGGATTAGGTAGCCACTTGATCCTACTTAATTTCTGCATTCAAAGTTTTTCAGGTCTGTGCTTCAGGGCCGAGCTATGGGCCATTTTCAATATCATATATTGAAAATTTTTAAATTCCGTTACTTTCATATAACACTGTGGTCATATTTTAAGAGGAAACGAGATGCGACCTGGTGGATTAGGTAACCACTTGATCCTACTTAATTTCTGCATTCAAAGTTTTTCAGGTCTGTGCTTCAGGGCCGAGCTATGGGCCATTTTCAATATCATATATTGAAAATTTTTAAATTCCGTTACTTTCATATAACACTGTGGTCATATTTTAAGAGGAAACGAGATGCGACCTGGTGGATTAGGTAACCACTTGATCCTACTTAATTTCTGCATTCAAAGTTTTTCAGGTCTGTGCTTCAGGGCCGAGCTATGGGCCATTTTCAATATCATATATTGAAAATTTTTAAATTCCGTTACTTTCATATAACACTGTGGCCATATTTTAAGAGGAAACGAGATGCGACCTGGTGGATTAGGTAACCACTTGATCCTACTTAATTTCTGCATTCAAAGTTTTTCAGGTCTGTGCTTCAGGGCCGAGCTATGGGCCATTTTCAATATCATATATTGAAAATTTTTAAATTCCGTTACTTTCATATAACACTGTGGTCATATTTTAAGAGGAAACGAGATGCGACCTGGTGGATTAGGTAACCACTTGATCCTACTTAATTTCTGCATTCAAAGTTTTTCAGGTCTGTGCTTCAGGGCCGAGCTATGGGCCATTTTCAATATCATATATTGAAAATTTTTAAATTCCGTTACTTTTATATAACACTGTGGTCATATTTTAAGAGGAAACGAGATGCGACCTGGTGGATTAGGTAACCACTTGATCCTACTTAATTTCTGCATTCAAAGTTTTTCAGGTCTGTGCTTCAGGGCCGAGCTATGGGCCATTTTCAATATCATATATTGAAAATTTTTAAATTCCGTTACTTTCATATAACACTGTGGCCATATTTTAAGAGGAAACGAGATGCGACCTGGTGGATTAGGTAACCACTTGGTCCTACTTAATTTCTGCATTCAAAGTTTTTCAGGTCTGTGCTTCAGGGCCGAGCTATGGGCCATTTTCAATATCATATATTGAAAATTTTTAAATTCCGTTACTTTCATATAACACTGTGGCCATATTTTAAGAGGAAACGAGATGCGACCTGGTGGATTAGGTAACCACTTGATCCTACTTAATTTCTGCATTCAAAGTTTTTCAGGTCTGTGCTTCAGGGCCGAGCTATGGGCCATTTTCAATATCATATATTGAAAATTTTTAAATTCCGTTACTTTCATATAACACTGTGGCCATATTTTAAGAGGAAACGAGATGCGACCTGGTGGATTAGGTAACCACTTGATCCTACTTAATTTCTGCATTCAAAGTTTTTCAGGTCTGTGCTTCAGGGCCGAGCTATGGGCCATTTTCAATATCATATATTGAAAATTTTTAAATTCCGTTACTTTCATATAACACTGTGGTCATATTTTAAGAGGAAACGAGATGCGACCTGGTGGATTAGGTAACCACTTGATCCTACTTAATTTCTGCATTCAAAGTTTTTCAGGTCTGTGCTTCAGGGCCGAGCTATGGGCCATTTTCAATAGCATATATTGAAAATTTTTAAATTCCGTTACTTTCATATAACACTGTGGTCATATTTTAAGAGGAAACGAGATGCGACCTGGTGGATTAGGTAACCACTTGATCCTACTTAATTTCTGCATTCAAAGTTTTTCAGGTCTGTGCTTCAGGGCCGAGCTATGGGCCATTTTCAATGTCATATATTGAAAATTTTTAAATTCCGTTACTTTCATATAACACTGTGGCCATATTTTAAGAGGAAACGAGATGCGACCTGGTGGATTAGGTAACCACTTGATCCTACTTAATTTCTGCATTCAAAGTTTTTCAGGTCTGTGCTTCAGGGCCGAGCTATGGGCCATTTTCAATGTCATATATTGAAAATTTTTAAATTCCGTTACTTTCATATAACACTGTGGCCATATTTTAAGAGGAAACGAGATGCGACCTGGTGGATTAGGTAACCACTTGATCCTACTTAATTTCTGCATTCAAAGTTTTTCAGGTCTGTGCTTCAGGGCCGAGCTATGGGCCATTTTCAATGTCATATATTGAAAATTTTTAAATTCCGTTACTTTCATATAACACTGTGGCCATATTTTAAGAGGAAAACGAGATGCGACCTGGTGGATTAGGTAACCACTTGATCCTACTTAATTTCTGCATTCAAAGTTTTCAGGTCTGTGCTTCAGGGCCGAGCTATGGGCCATTTTCAATGTCATATATTGAAAATTTTTAAATTCCGTTACTTTCATATAACACTGTGGCCATATTTTAAGAGGAAACGAGATGCGACCTGGTGGATTAGGTAACCACTTGATCCTACTTAATTTCTGCATTCAAAGTTTTTCAGGTCTGTGCTTCAGGGCCGAGCTATGGGCCATTTTCAATGTCATATATTGAAAATTTTTAAATTCCGTTACTTTCATATAACACTGTGGCCATATTTTAAGAGGAAACGAGATGCGACCTGGTGGATTAGGTAACCACTTGATCCTACTTAATTTCTGCATTCAAAGTTTTTCAGGTCTGTGCTTCAGGGGCCGAGCTATGGGCCATTTTCAATATCATATATTGAAAATTTTTAAATTCCGTTACTTTCATATAACACTGTGGCCATATTTTAAGAGGAAACGAGATGCGACCTGGTGGATTAGGTAACCACTTGATCCTACTTAATTTCTGCATTCAAAGTTTTTCAGGTCTGTGCTTCAGGGCCGAGCTATGGGCCATTTTCAATATCATATATTGAAAATTTTTAAATTCCGTTACTTTCATATAACACTGTGGCCATATTTTAAGAGGAAACGAGATGCGACCTGGTGGATTAGGTAACCACTTGATCCTACTTAATTTCTGCATTCAAAGTTTTTCAGGTCTGTGCTTCAGGGCCGAGCTATGGGCCATTTTCAATATCATATATTGAAAATTTTTAAATTCCGTTACTTTCATATAACACTGTGGTCATATTTTAAGAGGAAACGAGATGCGACCTGGTGGATTAGGTAACCACTTGATCCTACTTAATTTCTGCATTCAAAGTTTTTCAGGTCTGTGCTTCAGGGCCGAGCTATGGGCCATTTTCAATATCATATATTGAAAATTTTTAAATTCCGTTACTTTCATATAACACTGTGGTCATATTTTAAGAGGAAACGAGATGCGACCTAGTGGATTAGGTAACCACTTGATCCTACTTAATTTCTGCATTCAAAGTTTTTCAGGTCTGTGCTTCAGGGCCGAGCTATGGGCCATTTTCAATATCATATATTGAAAATTTTAAATTCCGTTACTTTCATATAACACTGTGGCCATATTTTAAGAGGAAACGAGATGCGACCTGGTGGATTAGGTAACCACTTGATCCTACTTAATTTCTGCATTCAAAGTTTTTCAGGTCTGTGCTTCAGGGCCGAGCTATGGGCCATTTCAATATCATATATTGAAAATTTTTAAATTCCGTTACTTTCATATAACACTGTGGTCATATTTTAAGAGGAAACGAGATGCGACCTGGTGGATTAGGTAACCACTTGATCCTACTTAATTTCTGCATTCAAAGTTTTTCAGGTCTGTGCTTCAGGGCCGAGCTATGGGCCATTTTCAATATCATATATTGAAATTTTTAAATTCCGTTACTTTCATATAACCACTGTGGTCATATTTTAAGAGGAAACGAGATGCGACCTGGTGGATTAGGTAACCACTTGATCCTACTTAATTTCTGCATTCAAAGTTTTTCAGGTCTGTGCTTCAGGGCCGAGCTATGGGCCATTTTCAATATCATATATTGAAAATTTTTAAATTCCGTTACTTTCATATAACACTGTGGCCATATTTTAAGAGGAAACGAGATGCGACCTGGTGGATTAGGTAACCACTTGGTCCTACTTAATTTCTGCATTCAAAGTTTTTCAGGTCTGTGCTTCAGGGCCGAGCTATGGGCCATTTTCAATGTCATATATTGAAAATTTTTAAATTCCGTTACTTTCATATAACACTGTGGCCATATTTTAAGAGGAAACGAGATGCGACCTGGTGGATTAGGTAACCACTTGATCCTACTTAATTTCTGCATTCAAAGTTTTTCAGGTCTGTGCTTCAGGGCCGAGCTATGGGCCATTTTCAATATCATATATTGAAAATTTTTAAATTCCGTTACTTTCATATAACACTGTGGCCATATTTTAAGAGGAAACGAGATGCGACCTGGTGGATTAGGTAACCACTTGATCCTACTTAATTTCTGCATTCAAAGTTTTTCAGGTCTGTGCTTCAGGGCCGAGCTATGGGCCATTTTCAATATCATATATTGAAAATTTTTAAATTCCGTTACTTTCATATAACACTGTGGCCATATTTTAAGAGGAAACGAGATGCGACCTGGTGGATTAGGTAACCACTTGATCCTACTTAATTTCTGCATTCAAAGTTTTTCAGGTCTGTGCTTCAGGGCCGAGCTATGGGCCATTTTCAATGTCATATATTGAAAATTTTTAAATTCCGTTACTTTCATATAACACTGTGGCCATAATTTAAGAGGAAACGAGATCCGACCTGGTGGATTAGGTAACCACTTGATCCTACTTAATTGCTGCATTCAAAGTTTTTCAGGGCTGTGCACAAAAAAGTATCATAGGTATCACAAGTTTTCTGAAAAATGAGATACTGTTAATATATTATAATAATAGAAGACAAATTTGTTTTTTTTTATGGTTTTTTTTTTCTCATCTGTACTTTTTTGCTTTTTTGGATTCTAAAATAAAAAAGCTTTTTTATTTATAAAATTTAATTTTTTCTATTAAGAATGATTTCCATGTTTTTCTTTAAAATCTCAGAGTTTAAAAACTGATGTAAACGCAACAATAATTTAAAAAATTGAACGTATAAAGAACACCTTTAAAAATGAATCATCTGGCTAGTTTGATAATTCACTAAAAGTCTGGTAACTTCATACACAACATTCAATCATTTGCACGTGTAGTGAAGCAGTTGATATTATTTTCTTTTATTTAGCATTTTTCGAAGAAGATTTACCAAAAGTTTAAAGGAAAAAGATCAACGCTTTACCCGTATTGTCTTATTTACCCGATGAGAAGTAATACACATGAAATTTGGACTATATATAGTAGCATTTGTTTGTTAATATAGTATCCTATATCACATATACAAATTTAATCAAAATATGAAAGTTCGCCTGAAAGAAGTTATTCTGTAAGTTCCTAGAGCGTCTTTTTTGGTCAAACGTGGAGCAAGTTACATAAAATAATAATTTGTATCAAGTTGAAAATTAGTTTCGAGCAAATTAAGGCTTAAGTCTAGTTTAGGGGCCTCGCTCGGATTTATTTCAAATTTTCACCATTAGTAGAAACTTTTAATGCTGAGCTCAAAAATACATTTTTTTTTTGTCGGCGACTCTCGGTTCCCGAGCTATGGACTTCCAAAGTTTGAATTTTGAATCTTTGCATCTTCACCATTTCTGATCGGATCAAAACAATATACATATCATTTGAAAGCTTATTAAAGCACCTTTCATTTGATATATAATACTTCTAATTCCATTAACCCGTTAAGCGTCAATTAAAAAAGTCTGTTTTTTAAACCGAATTTTTTAGACAAACCTCGTATTTTCTCAAAATTTGACTATTATAAAGGTACGATACAAATAATATTTATTTGTAGCTAAGATTTCAAGCTTTAATTTGATATATAATATTTCACTTTAACCCTTTTAACACCGTAGATATTAACATTTATATCGTTATTTAATTTTCTTCATTTTTGTACTTTTGTTCTTATATGTATATGTAATTAATAACTTTGTTAAATTGCTAATTTTAGAAACAAATACACTTTTGTAAACACGCCGAAATTTCTGCAGCCCGGGACGAAGCCTCAGCGAAGCCGAGAATTGGACTGATGGGAGTAAAAAAACCCCTAAGCCGGCCGAAGGCCGGTTACACAGAAAAACTTTGCTCGGCATATGTATATATAAATTAATAACTTTGTTAAATTGCAATTTTTAGAAACAAATAGACTTTTGTAAATACGCCGAAATTTTCTGCAGCCCGGGGCGAAGCCTCAGCGAAGCCGAGAATTCGACTGATGGGAGTAAAAAAAACCCCTAAGCCCGGCCGAAGGCCGGTTACACAGAAAAACTTTGCTCGGCATATGTATATATAAATTAATAACTTTGTTAAATTGCAATTTTTAGAAACAAATAGACTTTTGTAACTTTAACCATTAATAACTTTTTTATTATAAGAGATATAGTAACACATTATACCTTAAATGAAAGCTTGTAAAATGGGCTATAATTTTCTATAAATTTTTATTTACATATATAGACGTTTTTTGAATAAACAGATATGTTATACAAAAAAACTAGAATAAAAAATGAAAAACTTAAAACTGGGCTGGTAATGGGTTAATTTATGAGGACATATTGTACCTCATTAGAAAGATATTTTAAAGAGCTTTCATATGACACCCATATTGTCGTGATCGAACTTGTACTTTTTGAGATAATCGTTAAAAAACTATTCCAACTTTAATGCCCATTTCTGACGCAAGGGGGCGTCGCCGACAAAAAATTTTTTTTTTGTTGAAATCAGCTCAAAAAGTACTATTCAGGGTAAAAAAAAAAAAAAAAAATCTGAGCGAGGCCCCTAAACTAGACTTGTTCCCAAATTAAAGTCAAACATATTGCCGGGACCACAGGAATTTCTCCCAAAATAAATTCACTGTACATTTCGTCGGTTTGTAATTGGTTTGACCCACCGACCATTTTGAAAAAATTGAGTTAGGTATGGATTATATATAATGTAAATATACCCTTTCTAATTCCGAACCCCCGTTTCACGTTATCTCGTATCATACCTGAGATATCCAGTATCTAATTTGATCTACCTGTCCATTTTGCATACAAAAATTAAAATGTATGTACCTTCTTATCGTTTTCTCGATAACAACTTTTTGGCGCATGGGTCAAACCAATATAAGCCGACGATTTGTTGTTGACTTTACAATATTGCTATTGTTTTTATGTTGTGATTTTGATAATTTTTTGTAATTAGTTAATTACAGCCATTTTCTTTGTAATTTAAAATAGGTTTAATCATCTTTGCATACAAATACATTACAGTTTTTAAAAAATATTTAATTTTATTGTAGCAGTTTTAAAAAATTTTAGAAATATCTTCATATTGTACTTTTTCAACAATACGTCTTTTTAAGGGACCTCTTGAAATTTCTATTGTCACACAGTAGTTCTTCTCATCCAACTTCTTTAAAATAGCATCACTGCCCCGATAGGTACCATTAACCACCATTCTTAATTTATCTAAAGCGGGGTATAACTGTCTCCATATGAGCCTGTTAGTAAAATAAGAAAAACAAAATTATAAATTTCGTATCTGCTTGTAAAATAGTTTTCATTTTAGTATATATAACCTGATCAACTTTAACCTTTTCGCCTGTTTCCAAAAATTTGACTTTAGCTGTATATTTATCGATAACTTTTTGTACCACCGCCTTTTGTTTATAATATTTGTCGCTCAAAGAATGGCTTATAATTTAACAACAATACCCTCATGTAGTTAATAGTCTTTACGATTGTCCCTATCCTTTTTTTGTTCTTCCATTTTGATTATATCATCTAAAGCTGAAGTTGTGGAGTTAGCAGTAGAAAGTTTTTTATATTTTGTTTACAGTTTTAAGGATTTTGGTTTTTTAAAACATTCCTCAGCTTTATTATGCGAGTCTTTATCATGCTCTTTATGTTTTTCTTTAATGCGTTTTCGTAATAAAGCTGAAGTTTGCACTAAATTTTCAGGTTGAAATTTCTTGTCCAAGCGTATATCCAATTTAAATGTTGTTCTTCATCTCTTACAAGTTCGGTAAATTTTTCATCTTTGTCTTTGTCGCCTTCTTTGGTTTTAGTTTTTTTCAATTTGTTTTTCTATAAATTCCATCATACGTTCCTCATCGGGACTACGATCGATATAGGTAACTAACCAGCCTTTTTCGTTCATCAGCTATAGCTTTCTCCTGTCCTACCCAACCATTTAACATAATCCGATAGCGTTAGCCAACGTGTTGGCATTCATGTGGACATGATCTTTCTCGGATATATACTCCTGATACACTTTATTGGCATTTACACGTTTTGTACCAAAACGTCGTCTTAACAATTCCATATAGCCATCTGAGAATTCTTTAGAGAAGTTGTGCAAAAATTTACCAGGAGCATATGCAAACAGCAACAATTGCCGTTGATGGCTCTCACTTGTGGTGTGGCATTTGAAACCAATTTATATCTCGACATTGTTTTTCACACATCTGACAATACCAGCGCAGTGTTTGTAAATCCTTGGTCTTCATTTTATTGGCCAGGTACTTGGGAAGTACCGACTTCAGCTTTAACCCATTTTTTATTAAACAATTTAATATAAAAATTAATAAAAAAAAATGCTAATTTTGTGTTTACAACAAATTTTTTCTTTTTTTTTGTAAACAAAAAATACTACTGACTAGAGTTGGTGCCGTTCATGAACGAACTAGTTCAATTGAACGACTCACTCAATTGAACGATATGACTCGTTCACCAATATTCGATCTAGTCGTTCAATCTTTCATTTCGTTCTTTTTATTCACAAAGCAATTGCATCTCTATTCAATTAAAACTGCTTGTAAGAGCAATTATTTGTTTTATGAAATAGTAGTAATATTGTTTCAAATTAGGAAAAGCAATTTATAGTCATACAAATAAAATGTTTTTTACACAAAATAAATAAATTTTTGTTAGAAACACTTTTTGTCTATGAGGCCATTTAAACGGAGCAATTCGTTGCCTTCAATTATTGTTTGTAGGCAAACGGGGTAGAGAAGCAAGCGGGGTAAGCAAAAAATTGCACGGTTTTCGTTTTTAAAGATATTTTTTGACATTTCTTTTGCTATTGTTCGTTTTCTTGTTAATTTGCTTTATTCGTATTCGGCTTGTCAAGTGTTGTGTATCGAAAATATTTTCGTAAAATAATAAATAAATAATGTGGAATAAAGAACTATTTATATATTATTTTAAATTATATTATTTTATATTATATCTATTATTAAATTATATTATTTTTAATTATTACGAATAAATTAAATTTCAACGATGAACAATTAAGAGATTGGAAAAATAAACGTCAAAAAAATTTGCATGCAAAAACTCCTCGTTTAAAATGTTCATGATTTTTAGAATCAACTTTAAAAGAGAATTCAAAAATTGCCTGCAATTAATTTCTTCTTCGTTTAAATGGCCTCTATGTACAGTAAAATTTGTGAAAAAAGCTCGTAAAACATGAATAGTGTAATTGTCAAACGAACGACCTAGTTCACAACACGCAGAATCAGTCACAAGTCAAAGAAAAAAGAACGATTAAACGAGTTGAAGGAACTAGTTCACTGAATAAAAAAAGAGTTGTTTCTAAACGTCAACCATTATCAGCTGTTTTTCTCACAGAGATGTATTTGAGAGAGGGTGTATATAACCGTTGTTTTTGAAAAATGTAAAAAGCGAGTTATATGTTTAAAAATGTTCAATGTTCTTTATATTATTATTAAAAAAATGTAGATTTTTTAATACCATTTGAAATTTTAAATTTTTTGTAAATCTTACGAATATTTTTTTTTGTAATCCTTATTTTAATCTATTGAAAATTGACAAAGTTATAATACTTTTTTTTATACATTTATTTAACATCTACTATGTTATTTTTATAATAAAAAATTTACATATGAAATGATTCTAGACAAAATTTAGAATTTTGTAAACAATATAAGTTGGCAGCACCTAAGAAAGAAACAATTATTTTAGTTGTCTATGTCGTCTTTCTCCACGAAAAAAACTGTAAACATAAATATAGAAAAACAAACACATATGTGTAAAAAATACACAAATATGAGTTTTATATTATTAGTAAAAAATTTACCATAAATTATGGCCGCATAATAAATAGAAATTATGTAGTGAATAAAAACATAACTAACATATATATATATATATATTTTACAGAAGAAAAACATTCAGATATTTAGCATTATCATTAATAAACTGATAGTTTTTATCATAGAACTATAAAAGTTTATTGAGAAATATACTTCGATGAAGTGCTTCATAATCACTCAACCCTACTTCAATATTTTAAAGGGCAGACAAACAATGTTCAAAAACAAATACATTGGACTCGAATTTTTTTATGAAACTTATATTTTTATCGTACAAGTCCAAAAATATGTGTACACATTAGAGTTGTGTCGTTCATGAACGAACTAGTTGAATTGAACGATGATTCGTGCATTCATTCATAGAACAAATTGTTTGCAAGAGCAATTCTTTTTTTTAGAAAAATAGTAATATTGTTTAAAATTAGGAAAAAACAATTAAAGTCATACAAATAAAATGTTTTTTACACAAAATAAATAATTTTTGTTAGAAAAGTTTGGATTTTTTATAACATTTTTTTGTCTATGGAAAGTAAACTTTGTGACAAAACTCGTAAACATAATTGGTGCGTAATAAGTTTCAAACGAACGACACAGTTCACAACACGCAGATCAGTCACAAGTCTAAGCAAAAAAGAACGTTTGAAACGAACTAGTTCACTGACTCTAATTGAACGAAAATGATCGAGTCACCAAAATGAACGATTAATCCCAACTCTAGTAGACATGTATGTAGTTTGGCTAACATAGTTAAAAACTTGTAACGAGTAACAGTAAAATTATGGCGGTTGAAAACATAATAGTTCCACGTGTGGAAATGAGACAAAGAGAGTAGATCACCAGAGAAAATATATACTATCACTTTTTTCAATACATTCAGTGTTGTCAGATATTCAAATTCGTCTAGCGATTTCATTTTTGAATGGTGACTGACGATTTTTTAATTTAATCAGAGAAGACAAAACAAGCTATTTTTAACTATTTAAAGCAAAAAATATTGGTCTTTCTCCACGAAAGAAACTATATACATAAATATAGAAAACAAACTCATATGTGTAAAAAAAATACACAAATACGAGTTTAATATTATTAGTAAAAAATTTACCATACTGTTTAAAAAACATATCGTCACCTTAAAACCAAAAGAGCATATCATATATAATTTTTTTTACAGGAGAAAGAAAAACATTCAGATATTTACCATTATCATTAATAAAACGGATAGCTTTAATCATGAACTATGTCGTCTTTCTCCACGAACGAAACTATGAACATAATAAAGAAAACAAACCATGAAGACCATTTTTCAATAGTTTTTTACCTGGAAATTTACTATAGTAGAGGTAACATATAATATAATTTAGGATCAATTTTATCTTTAATTTTAACTTTTATACCCGTTTCAATAATATAACTATGTTCTTGAACTTCCTCCACAGCACCATTATAGACAAATCCTTTACGTATATTACAATGAGTAAATTCAGCATGTACTTCATTTGGTTTTAATGACATGTCAACTTGATATTGTCCTTTGTGACCCCGTTTTGCTTCCTGTATCCTACCATAAACAATTTGACCCACATGATACAAATCCTTTAAAGATTTATAACCTTCGATTGTGAGGAGTTTTGCAAAAATCTTTCATAGATTTAGTATAAGCATCATCAATATAATAGATCTATAATAATCATACCATCTTGTATGATATCATGACTTAAAAGCTCTGCCAACTGTGTTTTTAAATCATGTTCATCTTGTAAACCTTCTCCTACGGCCGTAGAAGATCCCTTTTTTTGGGTTTCTTAACTTTTCTGTACTGCTCCAAATATCTAGTGGGTATAAAAAATTTAAGCTAGATTTTTAATTATATGGAGTCTGAAAATGGCGTCTTACCTGTTCTTCAGATTTTACCACAGCAGATTCTTTAGCTGCTGCTACTCCTCCACGAGGAAAACTTCTCTCCACTATAATCATTTTGCTTATTGTGTAAATTTGTTTCACTTCTTAATAGCATTCTTTAAAAAATGCTAAATAAAAGAAAATAATATCAAATGCTTTACTACATGTGCAAATGATTGAATGTTGTGTATGAAGTTACCAGACTTTTAGTGAATTATCAAACTAGCCAGATGATTCATTTTTAAAGGTGTTCTTTATACGTTCAACTTTTAAAATTATTGTTGCGTTTACATCAGTTTTTAACTCTGAGATTTTAAAAAAAAACATGGAAATCATTCTTAATAGAAAAAAATTAAATTTTATAAGTAAAAAGCTTTTTTATTTTAGAATCCAAAAAAGCAAAAAAGTACAGATGATAAAAAAAAACCATAAAAAAAAACAAATTTGTCTTCTATTATTATAATATATTAACAGTATCTAATTTTTCAGAAAACTTGTGATACCTATGATACTTTTTTGTGCACAGCCCTGAAAAACTTTGAATGCAGAAATTAAGTAGGATCAAGTGGTTACCTCATCCACCAGGTCGCATCTCGTTTCCTCTTAAAATATGGCCACAATGTTATATGAAAGTAACGGAATTTAAAAATTTCAATATATGACATTGAAAATGGCCCATAGCTCGGCCCTGAAGCACAGACCTGAAAAACTTTGAATGCAGAAATTAAGTAGGATCAAGTGTTACCTAATCCACCAGGTCGCATCTCGTTTCCTCTTTAAAATATGGCCACAGTGTTATATGAAAGTAACGGAATTTAAAAATTTTTCAAATATGACATTGAAAATGGCCCATAGCTCGGCCCTGAAGCACAGACCTGAAAAACTTTGAATGCAGAAATTAAGTAGGATCAAGTGGTTACCTAATCCACCAGGTCGCATCTCGTTTCCTCTTAAATATGACCACAGTGTTATATGAAAGTAACGGAATTTAAAAATTTTCATATATGATATTGAAAATGGCCCATAGCTCGGCCCTGAAGCACAGACCTGAAAAACTTTGAATGCAGAAATTAAGTAGGATCAAGTGGTTACCTAATCCACCAGGTCGCATCTCGTTTCCTCTTAAAATATGGCCAAATGTTATATGAAAGTAACGGAATTTAAAAATTTTCAATATATGATATTGAAAATGGCCCATAGCTCGGCCCTGAAGCACAGACCTGAAAAACTTTGAATGCAGAAATTAAGTAGGATCAAGTGGTTACCTAATCCACCAGGTCGCATCTCGTTTCCTCCTCTCTAAATATGGCCACAGTGTTATATGAAGTAACGGAATTTAAAAAATTTTCAATATATGACATTGAAAATGGCCCATAGCTCGGCCCTGAAGCACAGACCTGAAAAACTTTGAATGCAGAAATTAAGTAGGATCAAGTGGTTACCTAATCCACCAGGTCGCATCTCGTTTCCTCCTTCCTCTAAAATATGGCCACAGTGTTATATGAAAGTAACGGAATTTAAAAATTTTCAATATATGTCTTGAAATGCCCATAGCTCGGCCCTGAAGCACAGACCTGAAAAACTTTGAATGTCAGAAATTAAGTAGGATCAAGTGGTTACCTAATCCACCAGGTCGCATCTCGTTTCCTCTTAAAATATGGCCACAGTGTTATATGAAAGTAACGGAATTTAAAAATTTTCAATATATGACATTGAAAATGGCCCATAGCTCGGCCCTGAAGCACAGACCTGAAAAACTTTGAATGCAGAAATTAAGTAGGATCAAGTGGTTACCTAATCCACCAGGTCGCATCTCGTTTCCTCTTAAAATATGCCACAGTGTTATATGAAGTAACGGAATTTAAAAATTTTTCAATATATGATATTGAAAATGGCCCATAGCTCGGCCCTGAAGCACAGACCTGAAAAACTTTGAATGCAGAAATTAAGTAGGATCAAGTGGTTACCCTATCCCCAGGTCGCATCTCGTTTCCTCTTAAAATATGGCCACAGTGTTATATGAAAGTAACGGAATTTAAAAATTTTCAATATATGATATTGAAAATGGCCCATAGCTCGGCCCTGAAGCACAGACCTGAAAAACTTTGAATGCAGAAATTAAGTAGGATCAAGTGGTTACCTAATCCACCAGGTCGCATCTCGTTTCCTCTTAAAATATGGCCACAGTGTTATATGAAAGTAACGGAATTTAAAAATTTTCAATATATGACATTGAAAATGGCCCATAGCTCGGCCCTGAAGCACAGACCTGAAAAACTTTGAATGCAGAAATTAAGTAGGATCAAGTGGTTACCTAATCCACCAGGTCGCATCTCGTTTCCTCTTAAAATATGACCACAGTGTTATATGAAAGTACGGAATTTAAAATTTTCAATATATGATATTGAAAATGGCCCATAGCTCGGCCCTGAAGCACAGACCTGAAAAACTTTGAATGCAGAAATTAAGTAGGATCAAGTGGTTACCTAATCCACCAGTCGCATCTCGTTTCCCTCTTAAAATATGACCACAGTGTTATATGAAAGTAACGGAATTTAAAATTTCAATATATGATATTGAAAATGGCCCATAGCTCGGCCTGAAGCACAGACCTGAAAAACTTTGAATGCAGAAATTAAGTAGGATCAATGGTTACCTAATCCACCAGGTCGCATCTCGTTTCTCTTAAAATATGGCCACAGTGTGTTATTAAAGTAACGGAATTTAAAAATTTTCAATATATGATATTGAAAATGGGCCCATAGCTCGGCCCTGAGCACAGACCTGAAAAACTTTGAATGCAGAAATAAGTAGATCAA
This sequence comes from Delia radicum, assembly GCA_021234595.1. Lineage (NCBI taxonomy): Eukaryota > Metazoa > Arthropoda > Insecta > Diptera > Anthomyiidae > Delia > Delia radicum. The sequence continues at coordinate 338 of JAEKOY010000668.1, read as the reverse complement.
GTGGTACCTAATCCACCAGGTCGCATCTCGTTTCCCTCTTACAATATGGCCACAGTGTTATATGAAAGTAAACGGAATTTAAAAATTTCAATATATTGATATTGAAAATGGCCCATAGCTCGGCCCTGAAGCACAGACCTGAAAAACTTTGAATGCAGAAATTAAGTAGGATCAAGTGGTTACCTAATCCACCAGGTCGCATCTCGTTTCCTCCTCTAAAATATTGGCCACAGTGTTATATGAAGTAACGGAATTTAAAAATTTTCAATATATGACATATGAAAATGGCCCATAGCTCGGCCCTGAAGCACAGACCTGAAAAACTTTGAAATGCAGAA
>JAEKOY010000667.1:0-21980 GCA_021234595.1 Delia radicum | reverse complement strand
TTTTTTTGGGGATAGCATCAAGTTTTTCCAAAGGTGAAGTGAAATCAATTTCAATGTAGTTAATGTTTTCATCATGTCCATTATTTTGTCGGCTTTACATCTTGCTGCTCGCTTTATAGCCAGAATGCACGAACGTTTTCAGGTAATTTATCAAGAAACAAGGATCTCATTACCTTTTCTCCAACTTGACCTTGTCCCAAATTTTGAATTGTGCGCAAAAACTGTGTTGGTTTTTGGTCGCCAAGGACTTGGCCACTCAAAAGAAAGTTTTAGTTTTCGTTCATCAGACTCGGAAAACAAGGAAATAATTCTTAATTTTAGCATTTCATACCTGTTTCCTGTTTGGGTATTATCCAGGAAATCGCTTACTAGATCAAGCGTACCTGGATCAATATTGGCTACCAAGTAACAGAATTTGTTTCGTATGATGTGATCCGTTGTAAACTAAACATTGTTTCCACTTGAAAAAACCCACTTTTGGATTCTTTTTGCCAAAAAGGAGGGAATTTGATTGATGAAGAAGCTGCATCGATTTGAAAAGGTATTGTTCCTCATCCCTCAGATTACGAGTAGGTCTTCTTGGAGGAGTGGTTGAGGTATATTGGTATAATTTCTTCTTGATTAGATACATCACCACTTACATGCATGGGTGAGTGAAAAAAAGCCATATTTTTTGTTAAATTCGTTCAGTTTCGGGGTCACCAATTTATGGATCACGACACAATGCTAAATTAACGGACACAGAATCAAATTATATTTTTTATAAAATTTATAAAAAAAATGTTATAACAAAATTACAAGTATAATTAGATTGAAAAAATAATTTTTTTTGAATGAAAATAAAAATGAAAAAAGTTTGACAAATTCAAATTTGAAACAAAAATACAAGTTAATTAAAATTAAAAATTTTAATTAAAAAAGTGTATCACACACCTGCATTAATTGCCACTCAGAATTTTCAGACGAAAAATAAGAGCTTTTCTTTATGTTCATATTTTATTTCATTTTTTCTTTCTGTTACTTTTTTCTATTTAATTTATCTCATTGACTATCATCTAATTAACAAGAATTACCATTGTTTTTTTTTTTATATTAAATAGTATATGTTTTATGGAGGTCCCAAATTACCCCACAAATGTCCCAAAATTACTCACTTCTTCGTTAGAAAAATCAGCAAAAAAGTTCAACTAAAGAATCATTAAGTAGTGTTCTTTTTGGTTAGAAAGCTACACCACTAAACACCCTTTGAAACGGATATATCAAAAGACTAAACAAAAACAGTTGTGGCTGCTTTATAGACTAAAAAACTAGTCTCAAATTACTCCACCTTCCCCTACTTATTTTTGCAGATTTGAAGATTCCTCTGAAGAAGTTTTAAACATATCATATAAGTATTTAATATCGTTTGAAAGTAAAATTTGAGATAAATTCAAACATTCCTGAAAGGGTCAAATAATAAATTTGAAAACAAAAAAACTCTATAGATTATTTGTTAGGACAATATCCTAATAAAGAAATATATAGTATGGCCGCGAACTTGAATAATTTTCATTTTCATTTTCAATAAATTGAAATTTTAATAAAGCTTTTCTTCATACAAAAATTGTCGCTCTAATACACATATAATATTATTTTAACTTGTATGTACATTTGATATACAACAGGTTGCGTATGAGTGTTATAATAACTCAATAGTTATAAAAAATCACTCATACGCAAATATAAAGAAATTAATAAGCAAAATTATTCATTTAAAAGTTTATAGCTTAAGAAACGGATTTTTTTATTTATAAAACTGAGGAAATCAAGTTTTCAGAAAATATTTTTTTAATTACACTGAGCAACAGACTTTATTATTTTTAAGGAAAAAAAAATGGCTTAAATTAATTAATTTATTTAGTTTTACCTACAAATAAAGAGTCAGTTACAAATCTTAGTTCATAAAATTCAAATAAAAACATTTAAGAATGGTTAACACATTGAATATTAAAACATTTAACAGTAGATTACTATATTTTTAAAAGAACAAAAAAGTTAAAAATTTAGGTTTTGTTAAAATATAAATTTTTACTATTCAATAAAATATTTATAATAGCATCTGTTGCAATGTGATTTTGTGTCCGAATTTATGATTTGCTGTAAGCAGTCCCACAATTCCCAAAAATAATATAGTACTCGTATACACATAACTTGGTGACATGTCTACATTTAAAGCTGAGATTGGAAGAATAAATAAATGAATTAGGTATATGTTGGAGTATATCTACAACGGCTTCCGCTACCTTATTGGGCGCGTGCACAATTTGTAACAGAGGGTTAAATTTTAATTTGCCTTAAAAATGTGGCACATTTAGAAGCGGATGTGGGGAAAAGTATAAACAAATAAAAAAAAAATGATTTAACAGAACTCACCTTTGTATAAAAAGACACTTTATATGTTGAGAAAGTATTTATTTATCTGGCGGTAAAATATGTTTTTTGAGGAAAATCGCCAAAAATGCGAAATTCTTTACTTTCTACATTAACGAAGTATGTAGTTTTTGAAGAGGAACAAGATATTGCACTCATTTTTTTATTTAATCAAGAATTTTTTTAATTAATTAACCACTATCTGAAAAAAAAAAATTCGCTCCAATTTCGTTCCGCTATTCGCAAAAACCGGACCAAAATTTGGAATTTCACAAAAAAAAGAAAGAAATGTATTTCCTTTTGATAATATTTTCCCAGTTGGAAGTGGAGCATATGCAGTTGAGCGCAATATTATGTGCAAGTGCTCATAAATATTGAATAGTTATATTATAAGTATTACTAAACTTTCCCTATAATAATTTATTAAAAATTTGAATACCACCTACCTGGTACATTTATCTTTTATTTCCATATAATTATATACAGTCTAAATATGGGCCAAAACGGTTTTTAATGCAACCACAAATAAAATTTTCGTTAATACGTCAACTACAGCACCACCCATGGAAGTTTTTTTTTTTAAATTTACTGCCATGTAACTACTATACATGTATTTTACATATGGGACAAATAGGATTATAAAAAAAACAATTTTGGCAACTATATCAACTCCAGCGCCACTTGCCGGATCAGTTTTAAATAAAAACTTTCCTTTTACTAACTTACATTCATTTAAACTATGGTCAACAACGCACAGTGAGTTGTTTGAAAAAAATAAGACAATAAATATAGAACGTATGAACTACTTGTCCGATCGGTACGAATTAATTGAAAATTGTAAAAGAGGTTTTAATATTTTTGTAATATTTCGATTGGGTCACCCTGTTTTAGTACAGGATGGACGTACAGTAGAGTGTCCCTTAAGTATAAATGGGGAAATGTTGATACGGTACCCTCTAATTTTTTAATATTTGACTTGAAAATAGCTCATGTATAGTTTAAGGCCTCTACGACAACGGGTACCGAAGCGACTAGACCTTAAAGAGCTATCATGAGTTTATAAGTAGAAAAAACTTACTTTTTTTCAGTTTTTGAAACTTTTTTTTAAATATTTTATAAGTTTTATTCAAACTGATAAATTATTCGCCATAATGATAACATATGTAATCAAAAAAGGTATTATAATCCAGTATTTATTACTGACTAGCCCAGTAATAAATAATGCTCCTGACCACTAATGTGCCAATTATTACTTGACCGAAAAATTCGATGTTTTAAAATTAAGATGTTTTAAACAAGACCCTGGAGTGCAAATATCAATTTTTAGTTTGCTGAAGAAAGAAAACATTTTAAATTTGAAATTAAAGATTTTGAAAAGCACCCAAAAATTTTGTCTGTTTTTTGGCATCACCTTAAGGCAGGTTAACAACATCTTATCTTATCATCTTTGAATAAAAAATCCTATTGTAGTAAGCTATTTCAAAAATTTTTAAGATTTGTGCTCGAATTTTCGGTCAGGTAAGAATTGGCACATTAGTGGTCTGGGGCAGTATTTATTACTGGGCTAGCGGACACACGAAATTAGAAAATGTTAGCAGAATGACACATGCATTTATTTGGCTTATAAAACAGATAACTGAATTCGGATTCAGTTTTATGTTTGTGGTTTATTGAATATTAAATTTTTACTAAAAACAAAAAAAAAATATAATATATCGACTACACCGACGTGTCCTATTTAGGGATTTTGATTTGTTATTATGGACACGTCGGATATGCTCGACGTCGGACAGAGCCGAGATATCCTATTTCATGCAATATGATATTACCGTGGGACACGTCGTCATTATCTGACAATAAAAGTATATTTTTCTTTGTGTGTAGTTAGGCGAAAATACAACAAATAATATGTAAGAATATTCAGTTTCATAGTATAAATGTTCATTTATTTAAGAAATTAAAAAAATTCGATTTCACAGTCAATTCATTTGGTTTTTGTGTACATATATAAAATTAATGTTTATAAAATAAGCATGTTATTTATCTTCAAATACTTTTAATCTAAAAACTAAAAACCTAAAAAACTTATTTTAGATTTGACGATTGTTGTTGGTGCCAATCAGTAAAACAATTGCCAACACATAGTCCAGGTTTAACTTCACAGCCAGCACATTGACCACTGGTTTCCTTACGAACGCCATTCTTAGAACATTGACGACGTCGAATATATTGTTTTTTTGTACCCTTATGGGGTATGTTCTCCAAAAAATGAACTGGAATAGTCAATTTACGTTTGCGACTAGGTTTTTTCTGCAGGAAATTTTGATTTCGGCAAATCTATCATAGCATAAATCAATTCTTCTCTAAAACTTAAAAACTCCTTTTTGATTTTGCCGGAAATCTTTTTTGTACAACAAAATTAATTGTGTACTGCCAAATCTAGCATTCGGAATATAACCTTTTTATACCACCGAATCGTCTTACGAGGACTTGAATAATAAGAAGTCATTTGATCAGTGCCATCTACGCCACCCATAAATCCATTATATCTCACAATTTCAAGCGGTTTTGACTTTTCTACCCCAAATCGGTTCTTTGTTATAACCATCTGTGGACTGTAGACGGTGGTAATACATTGGACATCTCTTTTGTTGTACCATTTGATACATACACCTTTCCTCCTTGTCTTTTCCAAATATCCTGACCTGTTTTTAATTTATTTTTATATCACTTCAATTGGATTACCTTTTGGATTACTTCTTAACGTTCCAGTAGTGTGAGTTTTGAGCAGCAATAATTATTAGATAAATTTATACTATTATAATAGTTGTCCAAAATAGGTGATGACCCTTCCCAAAGTATTGAGTAACAAGTCGATTAACAATTGTGTCGATTTTTGAACCTTTGTTGGATCTGGTTGTTTACCTTTATAAATTTCAATATTTAAAACGTAGCTGGATGAGTCGCATAGTTCAAAGAATTTTATTCCAAATCGTGCCCTTTCGATTTAATGTATTGACGGAAAACGAGTCTACCTTTATGGAGTAACAGCGATTCATCTAGCACAATTTGGTCAGAGGGCCAGAAAGCAGCTTGAAAACTCTGATTTATCAATTTTACGAAATTAGATATTTTTGCCATATGTGACTCGCCTCGCACATGATAGCAGTAAGACATCTCAAGATTTGTTTCGAACCTTCTGCCGGACATTGTCGCAGAGAATACCGGGTGATATTATAATGCCGATTTCGAAAATAACTGACGAATCTTTGGAACTTTAATTTGCCCTTGAAGTAGACAAAAATCTAAACATTTTAACATTTCAGGACGATCAACGGGTGAAAATTTCATCATCCTTTTGAATCTCCTACCTCTCTGCTGGTTACTTAATTAAAGTCCGTATTCATTGTTGTTATTAAAAATTGATTGAAGACATAAATTGGAGACGATGTACCACTTATTTCGATTTTTATACCAGACGAAGTAGAATCGAAATTAAAAATTTGGTATCTCGCTAACCGTTTCATGAAAATCCTTGTTATTTTCATCCGCTTCTACATCTTCCGTTTCGGAGTCAATATTTTATCCGGCGTGATATTTTTCTCCCACTCACCAAAATTTCCGTTATAGTTAAACATAAAAATTCAAAAAAATTGAATTGGGGCAATAACTTAAATCTGATTGCTTCTGCAGTGGCACACAATATGCTATTACATTTAAAACCAATGCAGTTGACGTCGCATATGTCCGACGTGTTTATATACGATTTTTTACTATGTCGGCATATACCGACGTGTCCAATTTAAAGCCATTCCTAGTGTCGGCTTATGCCGACGTGTCCGCGAAAGGGTTAACCGATTTTGGATTTTTATAATTTGTTGAATACATAATATTATCATAATGTGGAATAATTATCGTTTAGAATAAAAACTATTACAATATTAAAAACAAATTTGCAAAAACTGAAAAAAATTTATTTTTCCCCATATAACGCATCTTTCGCTTTTTAAGACCTAGTCGCTTAGGGTATGCGTTGTCGCAGTGGGTTATATTATTGTGAGTTATATTCAAGTCAAATATAAAAAAATTAGATAATAGCGTATTAACATTTCCAACATTTAAACGTATGGAATACTCTAAGGGGCACTCTAACGTTAAGGGTGTCAAAGTTAACTACCTCGTGTATAAAAAATATTTGGGGCATGTAACTTTTTAAAATGTGGACCGATTTCTAAAACAAAGATTTCTAAGATAAAGAAAAAAAAAAACATGTAGTGTTCGTGTGTTCGGTGTTTGCCATAGCACTTAACCCCACCGAAGTAAAAATTATGAATCAGGGCTATGAAACAAAAAGCTTCAATAAATTCGCCAACTCTACATCAGGTGGCGAGCAACAATTTATCTACTCGCGCAATTAAAGTGTTGCCATGTTTGAAGCCCTTCATCTTTCACAACCTTTCATCTCTCCGCTATCCCCTTTCCAAAGAAAGCAACACATTAATTAATAGGAAGAATTTCCTGCGTGTTGCTTCTCTTAAAAAAAAAAAAAAAAAAAAAAATTTATGTCCTCTACTTTTAAAGATATTTAAATTTAAAAATAAAGATTTTGTGTTTTGACATGCCTTTTTTGGTTTATCTACCAATACGACAAAATACATAGTAAACTTTTAAAAATTAGAATTAATAGTTTTGTCGTAAAATATCCTTAAAGTTCAAAATGTTAAAAAAAAATTTTTTATTTGAGAGTGTATAAAATGTTTACCATTACAATACGATTTATACTTCTATATTTCCACTTTGAATTTGGCACAGCTGTAGAGAAGGAAACCATCTTTAACATTATTTTATTTTTTAATTTGTAAAAAAAAAAAAAAAAATAATAATAAGGCCTCCCGGCCTTAAATTCGAAGGATTAAGGGTACCCCCTTCGGTTGATTTGACATGGAATTACACAAAATTTTAAACAGCCCAATGACAAATGATATTAAAATAAAAGCTCTATGACAACGAATGAAGATATAGATAGCGCATGAGTTATATTATTTCACATATACATTAAAATATTGCTCATACGCGATGTATGCCATCCAGCAAACATTTCAGTAAAAATGGTTTAAAATCACGTTATTTTAAATCAACTAAGAAAAATATTTTAAAGATATTTCCACCAACTGCCAATTTATTTAACATCATTATCAAATGTTCTATACCTAGATATATAAATTTTTATCAAGTTATTTCAATGAAGGGTTTTTCACGATAGTCTTAAACTGATATGGAATAAATTTTTAAACGAATCAACATATTAATAGCAAAATGGCATCGATGTATTGTTAACTATTTTGTGATGTATAAATGCGTATATACTGTATTGTGTTTTTGCGATTTTTAATGCATATTTGTGGACATTTTTCGAAGTTCTTCTGTCATAGATATCCACGCTCAATAACTACTTCTTTTAGATGAAAAACACTTTCATATTGACGGTTTTCTACGTAAACTCCCTAAATATTCTCCATGGGGTGTTGAACTAAAGAACATGCGGACAATTTGAATACTCTTATAGTTTTGTATGATAGCAATTCCATCGTCTGACGACTTACATGTACTGAGGAATTGTCTTGTTGGTAAATTAATTCTTATTCTTTGATGTTTTCAATAAATTGCACAATTTTCTCTTCTAATGCTGCAAAGTACTTACTTAGAAGAATTCATGCTAGAAATGCCAAATAAACCATAAGTTGTAAACAAAAAACAGTCCCAAGCCATTAAGCATCCGAAATTTATTTTTGAGAAATATTGTGTTCCTTCTGTTAGTCCTCTTCAATAGCTGTTAACAAAATATGGACCATCAAAATTTAACTTTTTATCTTTAGAAAAAATCACCTTTAAAAGAAATTTGTGTTTAAACAGTCCTACCAACAACAGTGATTATTGACTTACATTTCTCCAGTGGGTTTATAAATTCCTTATAGCGAATTCAAGTCGACCAGTTTTGTGGCGCAGTAATAACCTTGGCACAGACATCCGTTTTGTACGCATTTACCGTATTCATTGAGTTGCTTGCCACATTTGAATATTTTACTTCCGATCCCGATCAGAAAGATTTTTTTTTCGGGCCGCCTGTCTTATTTTTATTATAAGCAATCGGATTATTTACCAAATTTCTGACAACTTGCAAAATTTGTGAACGGTTAATCGCTTTGATATCAACCAATCGACATTTTATTACAAAATTTATTAAAATTGCATAAAAAAAAAAACAAAAAAAAATCTTTATTTGCTATTCTTCTTGTTGACCTTTATATTTAATTATAGTTATGAAACAGTAGCAAAATATTATTACACAATTTTTCTCTGTGTGGCACATCACTTTTACCTAATTTTGGCAAGCTGAACACGATTTTTTTTTTTAAATTCTGTAAATCGCACTTTTTTAAATAACTTTGACTTTCAACTTTCCTATGGTATTAGGCAGGTTCTTATACAAATTGGTCTAAAGATTATGTGGTGCAAATTTCAGTCAAATCGGATAATGCAAACTTGTTGCGACCTGTGATCAACACCTTAGTTTAAAACGATATGGGTCAATTTCAAAAAAACGCATTTTTTGTGTCCCCGCACTTTACACTACTATTTTAGGTAAAAACAAAAAAAAAAAAAACAAAAATGTGAGAGTGATCAGCGAGGAATATGTACAAAAAAACGTAATTCTCAAATTGTATGTTTGTTTTTTTGTTTATTCAGAATGGTGTTTTGTTTCTCCCTCTAGAAGTCCTTCCATACAAAAGCATGTGTCCCCCGTTAGAATTTTTAGTGAACAAAATAAAATAAAATCAAGAAAAAAAGTAAAATATGCAACATTTAATAACAGTTTCGAATTATTGCGTTTCTTTCTTGTGTTTTGATTTGTTATAGTCGTCAAAAGTTAATTAGTGCGAATTTGGCGTTGCAAAGAAAGGTTGTCCCCACAATTTGCATTGAGTGTCATTTTTATAATTAGAGTAATATTACTAGTTTTCAATTTGCATTTAAATGAAGTAAATAACGTAAGGAAAGTACAAAGTTTAATTATTACAAAAGTGAAAAAGCGAAAAAAAATCTATTAAAAAAAGTGTTTTTGTGAACACCATGGTAAGGGCGCAATAAAATTTCATGAGCGTCACGCTAATTTTTTTAAAAGTGAATATATTATATGTATAAAATTGAAGTTGACAATCATTGCTTACATGGTTTCAAACTGATTTTTTTATAATTTGTGAATTTGAGAAATAAATTACCTGCGAAAAAAACCAAAATAGGCAAACATTTCTTGAGCATCACTTTTGATATATATTGCTTCATAGCTTAAAATGCTTAATTTTGATATTATTTTTAATTTTCAAGAGTAAAACACAAAATTAACGGCGGCTGAAAGAGCACGGAGATATCGAGAGAAAATAAAGGTCGATAAAGCGCGTAATGACGAATACGCGCTTTATAATCGTGGTATATTTGAGTTTAATTTTTATTTTTACTGACTAATTCTGTTATGAATAGCAACGAGAAACGGAACTGCCACAAACTTAATTCGAAAGTGGTAAAAAATTAATCAGAATGAAAAAAAAAAACAAAGCCGCTTGTTATTTCATGAAGTTTATACAGATTCAGAATAAGAATTCGAATGAAAGTTTATAAATTAAATTAAGTTAAGTTATTGTTTTGCGTCAAATATTTACATATGTGTATAAGTTTCTTCAAGAATTACTTCCTTTTTTCCATTTTTGTTAAAGACATCAAAGAATATGTACATGTTTAGTTTTGTATGAAATTTTTGTTTTTGAAGAATTTTTGTTTTTTTTTTATTTACTTTTTGTAAAAGAATAAACTTTTTTCGTTAAACTTTAAATTTGGCATTATTTCTGGTTTACGTGCAACAAAATCTCTTGAGCGTCACACTTAGGTTTTTTTCTTTAAAACGCTTATAATTGCAGTTTTTTTTTTAAATACATTGTTACAAGCAAGGAACCTTTAAGTTTAAGTCTTTTTTTAACAAAAATTTACATATTTTATCTTAAAATTTTAAAGTAACTAGTCACTTTAAAAAAAATGAAAAATCCAGGTGAAACGTGATTTTGTGTTTGTAATCGAAAAGGCCATTTTCGCAAAACTCAATCTTGAGAAACAGAAGAACATCGTAGTAAGTTTGAATTTCAAATATTTTGCATTTTTAGCGATTTTGTATACATATTTGGTGTGTGACGCTCAAGATAGAATTCATAGAAATCCTAAAAAAAAATCAAAAAATACTGATTTTTGTGATAGCCTAAAAGTACCACCGGATTCTTCATCAATTTCTACATAAATTGGCAACTCTTACAGGCGAATTGAAAAAACTTTAAAAATAAGCAAAAAAAAATTGTTGTGTACGTTTTTTTTTGAAATTGACCCATATACAAATGAGGTGTTTACTTTTTTCTGTCGTTTTAATAAAGTTTGACTTTAAGTAAGCATTAGGGATATAACTTTTAACATTTTTTGCAAATATCAAATATAATAAGGCATAGCAGTTCATGCCTTGGAAAAATAAAAAGCAAAATTATATTAAATTTTTGCCATCGTTAAAAAATTTTCTTCGTTGATTAAACTTTCGTTTTTGCAAAATAAGTACTTTTGAACTTATGTGATTAATTTGAAACAGCCCAATCAGAGCTGGAACACTAACAAATGAATAAGAATTTAATTCAATTTTAATTTCGTATTGTATTGTATTGTATTTGTATTGTTTTGGAAGTACACTCAAATAAACCAGTTAGTAAAAACTCAAAAAACTTTTAGAAATTTTTTACTTTAGTAAATTTATTTTGCTGAAAATAATAAAACATTTTTTTGTGATTTTTTTTTTAAATAATTTCAAATATGTTACAAAATATAAAAATTTTCATACTCCCACATCGACGACATGAATTAATGTAATATCTGCAAATATATATATATGTATGCACACCGCATATATATATATATATATATATATATATATATGTATGCACAGCGCATACTCTAGAGACATTTATTCGTTCCCCCGCATAGTTTAGGGACATTTGCTTACTTTGGGGACTGTCCCCAAAGTTTTCGCGACTTTCATACATCTAGCGAATAAGATGAGGACAATTTTTTCTATACAACCGCATATTCCGGCGACAATTTTGGGCGTGTCCCTAAACTATGCGCTGTGCATACATATATATATGTATGCACAGCGCATAGTTTAGAGACATTTATTCGTTCTCCCGCATTGTTTAGGGACATTTGCTTACTTTGGGGACTGTCCCCAAAATTTTCGCGCCTTTTCATACATCTAGCGTTTAAGATGAGGACAATTTTTTCTATAGACCGCATATTTCGGCGACAATTTTGGCCATGTCCCTAAAGTATGCGCTACGCATACATATATATATATATATGTATGCACAGCGCATAGTCTAGAGACATTTATTCATTCCCCCGCATAGTTTAGGGACATTTGCTTACTTTGGGGACTGTCCCCAAAGTTTTCGCGCCTTTTCATACATCTAGCGTTTAAGATGAGGACAATTTTGTCTATACACCGCATATTTCGGCGACAATTTTAGGCGTGTCCCTAAACTATGCGCTGTGCATACATATATATATATATAAATATATGTATGCACAGCGCATAGTCTAGAGACATTTATTCGTTCCCCCGCATAGTTTAGGGACATTTGCTTACTTTGGGGACTGTCCCCAAAGTTTTCGCGCCTTTTCATACATCTAGCGTATTAGATGAGGACAATTTTTTCTATACACGGCATATTCCTGCGACAATTTTGGGCGTGTCCCTAAAGTATGCGCTGTGCATACATATATATATATATATAATATATATATGTATGCGTAGCGCATACTTTAGGGACATGGGCCAAAATTGTCGCCGAAATATGCGGTGTATAGAAAAAATTGTCCTCATCTTAACGCTAGATGTATGAAAAGGCGCGAAAATTTTGGGGACAGTCCCCAAAGTAAGCAAATGTCCCTAAACTATGCGGGGGAATGAATAAATGTCTCTAAAGTATGCGGTGTACATACATATATATATATATATGTATGCCACAGCGCATAGTCTAGAGACATTAATTCGTTTCCCCCGCATAGTTTATGGACATTTGCTTACTTTGGGGACTGTCCCCAAATTTTTCGCGCCTTTTCATACACCTAGCGTTTTAAGATGAGGACAATTTTTTCTATACACCGCATATTTCGGCGACAATTTTGGGCTTGTCCCTAAAGTATGCGCTGCGTATATATATATATATATATGTATATATTAGAGTGTTTTTTGATTTTTAGATTTTGGGATATCATTACTTTTTAGATGGTTTTTGTGTCAATAAAAATAATGGAGTTTTTATTTTTGAAAAGTTCCAACTTCTTTAATTCCCGCTCGGCGGCTAAAATCGCGAATTTTGGGTACCTTCTTTTGTAGAACAAAAACCGCTACATATATTTAAAATCTGACTTCACGAATCGATTCTACATGCAAACTAGGCTTTTATCAACTGCTGATAGAGCTACACAATTAAAATTATTCTATTTTGTTCTACACAAGAAGGTACCCAAAATTCGCGAATTTAGCCGCCGCGCGGGAATTGAAGGAATTGGAAATTTTTTTAAAAAAACTCCATTATTTTTTGTCTCAAAAACCTTCTAAAAACTTATAATATTCCAAAATCAAAAACCAAAAAACACTCTAATATAAATAAACAAATTATCTTTCATATATAACATAAACAAAATTATCTTTCAACTACTTACATCAATGGTTTGTCACAATGATGCTATCTTTTAAGGGAACGCTAATGCCGCAGAGAATTATAGAAACGAAATGAAAAAAATAACAAAATGTAACATATACAACACTTTTTTTTGCAATAAGAAAAAGGAAACATCAAATTTAACTAGATGTATGTCTTTGTCTTTCGCTTTAGTCTGTCTACCTGTTGTATATTTGTTATCAACTTGACCACTCAATTTGACTACAAATACAAATTTTTGTATCAAAATAAATTAGTAAAACATTAGTAAAATATTAGTTAAACATTAGTTCAAAACAGTTAAGTGCTGACTAAGTATAACTAAAATTTTGGTTTAAAACATAATGGTAGCAAAAAATTTGCTGAAAAATAGTATACCTGATTTACAAAATGTTTAACTAACTTTTCTACTAACTTATTTTTTTGAGTGTAGATTATTTTATTTTTTTGTTGATTATTTGTTTAGTTAAAATTTCGCTTAATTCCTGTAACTTGGGAATTTTGGTCTTTAATTTGTTTATAGTTTCGATGTCTACATAATTTTACTTTTCATTTGAGTATAACAATTTCTCTAATCGTTCCTGTATATTTTAAAAATATCTTTAGAAATTGTTAAAAATGTGATATTTTAGACATTGGTCTCGATGTAGAACGATTTGTCTATAAAATTAATAAAGAAAAATATTTGTTTTTTTATCAGTATCAGTTATACCCCTACTAAGCAAATATAATATATGCAAATTAAAACTGTAATTGAAATATTGCTTTTTATTTATTAAAATTATTTTTAAAAAATACGAAACAATTTCAGTATTTTTATGAAGAATAAAATGAAATAGGACATACTTCAATTTAGGTCGATTCATCAATGATTTCCAAATTTAAACGAAAATTCGGAATTCCAATTGACTTTAAGAGACCTTTTCAATGGTGTAGATTTTGTTCATATAAATTAAAAAAATCGATTTTTAAATTAACCCATGTAATAACAATTTTTTGAATACTATAAAAATATATATTTTGGTTCAATCTTATCAATATTTATTTTAATGAATAAAATTGATTTACCTTGAATAAAATTATTTTCACAAATAACGGGTTTTCAATAAGGACTTGAAAACTTTTTTTAAAATAAAACGCAAACTATTTGAGATATTTCCAAAACTTTATTATCGACTTGAAGTACAATCAACATATTTATGAATGGAACTCGACTTCGTTCATATGGCCACCGCGGGAACGTCGGCAGCGGTCGATTCCTTGGACCCAATTTTCGATGACTCGGTCATGTGATTAAAAAAAGAATACATACAGAAGCCATTGATAGTATATTTGTTATGTTCGTATGTTGAATTTCTAGTAAATACAATTGAATTAATTTTGTATAAAATTTTATGAGAATTATTGACCACTTTTTTGAAAGGAAAAAAAAATAAAATTCAAAATTTAACTGTCAATATTTTACTACTACCAAAAGAGCGTATAGTTTGGGTTTTAAACTACCAATAGAAAATGCTGAAAAAATATTTCTATGGATTTAATTGAATCTTTATTTGAAAACAAGTTACACTTTATAAATAAACATGAATCGGTAACAAAAACATGTTGTGAGTGTCCATAAATAAAAAAGGTTTCAAAAATCAGCCGACGGGATGTGATTTTATTGCATTTTTTCTAAAAATATCGATTTTATGGTCATACTTTAAATAATGAAAATAAATAATATTTTTATTTTTTAATACTATGAAAAAATCGGTTTTACTAAAAATTCAATAAACTCGTGTGCCGCTGTCCGATTTCAGTAATTTTTTTTTGAAGTGATAACGGAATAAATGAAGTTTCAAATGCATAAAATATTCAGCAACACATTTTCAAAAATTTTTTTTAATATATTTGTGCATTGTCAAAATTGCACCAAATTGCAAGTGTGCAACCACAAGTTATAAAACGCACCTACAATCATTAAAGGTCTATAATACAAAATATATAAAAAAAACAAACTCTTTTATTGGCAAGGACTTATGAGAAATCAGTTTTGAATAAATTTATATTTTGGAAAATATGCGCATCTTTGAGGTTAAATAATATTTCAACGGTAAAAGATATAGGCCAATTGTTTTTCCGTAAAACAAATTTTCCGAAAAATTATGGAAAAGGTAAAGAAAAAAATTCGGATTAGTTATTTTTTTCTTATAACGTTATAAAATTTATTATTAGTATAAATCGGGGGTTGTTTTATACAAAACGTACCTTTTCTTTTGAGTGTCACAGGAGTAATAATTGTTAGCTTAACAAAACAAACTCTCTAAGGCTACGAGTAATATGCCAAAGAGAGTACGAGCAAGTTCCGTTAAGCTAACATTAGGTGCGTTCGATGCACGGTACGCGTAAACATCCCGCCCCCTTGCACGGGTGCAACAAGAGGAGCTAAGGAATTAGTGCGATAATAATAAAAAATTAACAATTCATTAATAACTTAAAACTAATGTAATTAAAAAATTCAAAAATTACAATTCAATTCTTGTGATTTTAGTTTTTTAATAATAAAAAAAATAATACATATATATTATTAAATATATATAAAAAAATAAAAAATATTTACATAATACAAAAAAAAAAAATATTAAACATTATGTCCCGAATGGACGTTTATGACGATTGTTGCTGGTTGAGGAGCAAATCGATTGACCAAAGGTAGTTGTTGCTGATATTGTTGAAATTGTTGCTGACTTTGTTGTTGATGTTGCTTGTGACGTTGCTGACGTTCTTGTTGATGTTGTTGTTGATGTTGCTTGTTACGTTGCTGGCGTTTTTGACGTTGATGTTGACGTAGCTGTTGACGTTTTTGTGGCAGTACATTAGCCTGTTGTGGTCGATGCAACATAGTGTGATGCTCCTCCAAGCATTTAGTGCAGCGATCACGACTATCACACTGCCTCAAGAGATGTGTAGTGGCTAGGCAATTAAAACAGTACCCCAAACGTTTCACCTTATGAATACGGTCGTCAACGTTCATTTTCCTAAAACGAAAGCACGTTCGCAAGGGATGGTCCTTTTTGCACAATTTACAGTGCGGGCCTTGTTTTAAAGAGCTGGAGGTGGTTTTTGACGGAAGCTGGTTTTTCATTCGTTGAACGGTGAACTTCAAAAACGACGTGATTTGTCAGACATATTGCAACCTAAGGAAAGAAAAAGAAAGAAAACGGGTTAATTTTGTTTCGGATACGGGTAGAAGAACCAGCTTTACAATAGGCCGAGTGAAATGCCCGAAGCTATTCTTATATCACAGACGCGTATTTTTTCATCAGGCCCTTCATGGACCTTTTCGACACGCCCTAAGCTCCATTCATTTGGAGATAAATTATCCTGACGAACAACAACAATATCCCCTTTCTGAAAATCCCTTTTTGGATACTTCCATTTAGTGCGTCTGTGGAGTTCTTTTAAATATTCTTCTTTCCATCGTAGAGCAAATTGATGGTGAAGTATTTTGAGTTTCTCCCACCTATTGGCATGACTGAGGGACAAATCGGACTTATTGGGTTCAGGAGGAGCTAATAAAGGCGCACCGATTAAAGAAATGGAAGGGAGTTAAAGGGGTTATGTCATTTGGGTTTTCACTCATAGGCGATAGGGGCCGTGAATTAAGACATGATTCTATTCGGGTAGCATAGTATAAAAACTCTTCATAGGTGAATTTTTGCGCATTAGAAATCTTTTTCAAATGTGTCTTAAACTTTTGACACCGGCCTCCCATATACCGCCCATATGGTGACGCCCTGGGGGTATGAAATGCCACTGTACAATCTGCATATTGTCCTGAGAAAGAAGCCGTTGTTTCAAATTTGAGAGGAATTAAATCCTACTCACTTCTAACAAATTAGAAGCGCCTACAAAAGCCGTCCCATTATCGGAATATAAATGAGACGGGCAACCACGTCGAGAGAAAAAACGTGAAAACGCTGCCATAAATGTTTCAGATGACATATCACCAGTCACCTCCAAATGAATGGGCTTTTGTAGAAAAACATACGAAAACTACGACATAACCCTTAGTTGTCCTACAACCTCTACCACTGTAAGACTTAATATCGAAATGGTCCAGCAAAATCTAGACCAGTATTAGGTAACGGCCTTGACAGAGACGTTCTCTCCGGGGGTAAAGCAGCCATGATTTGCTGACCAATTGTTTCCTGTGCAAAACACAGACAGTACAATTACGAATGATTCCGCGGACAAGGTTCTTCAGTTTCGGGACCACAGAACTCCATTTGTATAACCCGAAGCATTAATGACTGTTCGCCATGACAGTACACTTATGGACATAATTAGCAACAATTTTGTAAACGCGCCCGTATAGGGTAAAATTTTAGGGTATTTTTCATCATATGACAAACCAGGGGCGTGACAAGTCTACCATTCATGCGCAGAAAACCACTTGAATCAATAAACGGATTCAAAGCCAATAAATTACTTTTCGGTGGTAATGGAAGACTTTTGACAAAATCGAATATTCCGGTAAATATATTTGTGACACATGAGAACGAGACGATCTCTAACAAATCGCATTTCAGAATGCGTAATTTCCGGTCTATCATGCAAGCGGGGTACGTGTTCGCAAAAAATGAAGACAACGGAATAAATATGCAATTATTCTCATTGCTCTGGGTAAGTCTGAGAACCGATCAAGTATGTCAGTTGGTTCTCTTAGATTTTCATGTGACTGAACACATTCATGAAAAGAATGAATACTAAACGATTTAGGAGGGCCATTTATCCTTAGGCTGAAGTCAACCATTTAGGACCATGCCACCATAGGCGATTATCGATCAGATCACGAGCAAGAGATCCGCGACTCGCCAGGTCGGATGGGTATCCTTTGAAACTACATGAGACCAATTCTCATTCCAACCTTTCCTTCAATTAATGCAACTCTATTCGCTACAAAAGGTGGGTAAATGACATGGGGGTTTCTGAAGCCAGGTTAAAACAATTGAAGAGTCAGTCCAAAAATAAATCTTTTCCCTGGCCAGATTTAGCTGAGTAGCTAATGACTCCACCATATTTGCCATAAGTACCGCTCCACAGAGTTCAAAACGGGGTAAAGTCTCATATTTGACTGGAGCTACTTTTGTCTTAGATGCAAGTAAATGCGAAGTTATCTCAAACGGGGAAGAGATTGAGCGGACATAGACTGTTGCAGCGTATGCTTTTTCTGAAGCATCGCAAAATGCATGAATCTCATAATCATTTTCGGGGTGATAATTCACCCATCGGGGTATCTCAATTTTCTCAATTTCGGAGTAATCATCAAGAAAAGAGTTCCATTGATTCAACGTGCTATAATTCAAGCATTCATCCCAATCTGTCTTATCTTTCCATATTTGTTGCATAATCATTTTGCACTACGATTTTCGGGGAAAGCCAACCAGCGGGATCAAATAATTTGGCTATTTCAGATAAGACTTGCACGCTTAGTGACCACAATTCTTCCTGGGTGCGAAACGAGTTTAAAATAAAGCTGTCCTTTTCAGCATTCCATCGCAAACCCAGGGTTTTAGTAGTGCTCGCATCAGAGAGTTTCAATAAATCTGCATCTAGCAGATGATTATCGGGCAAATCTTCAAGAAGACGAATATTATTCGCAGTCCATTTTCGGAGAATGAAAACCTGCTGATTGAAGAACTTCAATTAGTTCATTTCGTTTTCGGAAGCCATCTTCCAACTCATGAGAGCCAGCTAGTACGTCATCGACATACATATGGTTTTTCAAAATCTCCTGTCGCAGCGGGACTCTGAGCTTCGCAATCACTGGACAATTGAAGTAGTGTGCGTATAGCGAGATAGGGAGCACAGTTTACTCCAAAGGTTACAGTTCTTAGCTCATAGTCCTTAATATCTTCTTCAGGATTACGACGGGAAAATAATCCTTTGAAATGTGGTTTGATTGGGATGTACGAGTATTTGCCGATACATTTTTTCAATATCGGCATTAAATACGAAGCGATAAAAACGCCATCGGAGTATTAAGACAGTAAGGTCTGCTGTAGTATAGGACCGGGGTATAAAATATTATTCAAACTCAAGCCATTAGAATGACGGGTTTGAAGCGTTAAATACTACTCGGAAGTTAGCGTAGTAACGCTATCGGGTTTAACAACGCATGAGAGGCATGTAATAGACAGACTCTTCTGAATTCAGGGGTGGTTGAACTTCACGAATATGATCCAAAGTTGATATATTTCGCTAATTACGTCATCATATTCAGATTTTAAAAGCTGGGTTTTTCAGGAGTCTAGCCTCATTTTTTACAAACTGAGAGAGAGCATTATTTCATTTCCGCAGGATATTCAGGTTTAAAACGGGAGTGATAACACATATCGGCCATCAGAACTTCTCTGAGTAGTCAATCGATAAAGTTGTTCACAAAAATCATCGGTTTCAGTTAATCGTGATACCGAAGGGACTTCTTCGAGTTCCCAAAAAACGGGCAAGTTGATTATTCAACTCAATACGGTTTGAAGTAAGACGTGACGCGATCGTAATGGCTCGGGAATCAAAAACCTTACCGGTCAAAACCCAACCGAAAACTGTCTCCTGAGCAACTAAGTCACCACTTCGGTTCTTTCTGACGCTTGATTTTAATATATGGGGGATAAACCTCCCCCCCGAGAAGAAGATCCATTCGGGTACAATTAACGTCAGAAATGGTAATATCGGGAAAGTCATTACTAATTGAATTTTCAAGCGAGCTTGAGGGTATGCGACCTGTAACCTTTTTTACAACGTATGCCAATGTGCGCAATATTGAAATTAGAGGTCATTGCAGAACCAATCGTAACCCAACACATTTTCGACGTGGTCGACGTTAATCCCTCTTCCACGCCTGTTATCGTCAGTTAGTGGAACGGAAAAAGTTGGAATACAAAGCTTTTCCTGTAAGCGTTTTGTAATGAAGTTCGCTTGTGAACAAGGGTCAATTAAAGCCCGTGCAGAACTGACAAGGTCATTGTTACGCAACTCACAACACTGCTGTTCCTAATAGCACAGTAAAATTTGTATTAGAATTTACATGGGTGGTGTAGGTCTGATGCGACCTGATCCCCGTGAAGTAGACTGAATATTATCAGAGACTACCTGTGATTGCGTTCTGTTCTGTGTAGGGACAGTCGAATTTCTGACAACTTTCTGAGGCAGTATTCGTATTATTGTCGGTGCGAAATATTACCAGAGTTCACATTATCTGATCTTTGTCCCTTGTGTAGGAGCGAATAATGCTTTTGTTTGCACAAACAACAAACGTGAAAGCTCCTACACGTTTTAAATTCGTGTTGAAATTGCAAGGCAATGTTGTGCAACATTTAAAAGCCGTTTTACTGTTGATATACGCTCATCAACATTCTGTCCCTAAAAACGTAGGACATAGTCGCAACGGGTGTTGTTCTTAGGCAAAGAACACAACGACTAGGGGGCTTACTTGATTTCGCCTTTGTTACAAAAGTACTAATCTTCTTTGAATTGTTAAACGATTGTTTAAGTTACCAGAATTTGATGACTGACTTTTGGTAGGCTGAGTCCCGAAATGAACCACTAGCCTTGTTCTGTCCCAATTGGTGAACGTTCTGATATCGGTAACAGACTCAAGGGTCTGATAATCGTGGCGGATAAAAATGTATCCATTTCCTCCCACTTTGGGGGTATTAGGGTTACTTTTCACTGACTCTTGCCAAAGAGTCAAAGTGTGCTCTGGTAACTTTATTGAACAAATATACACGAAAATAACGTGATAAAACATTTCAGGAGTTATTTTTAACAACTCGAGGTTAGATATAACATCGTTTATGGTCCGTTGTAATTCTTTTATTTTGGGCCAGTTTCCTGGCTTATGGGGGGAATACTTAAAAGAATTGACATTTGGGCATTAATGAGACTCTTTTTGTTCTCATATGTGTCCACTAAATTCTTCCAAGCAAGCTCGAAGCCTTCATTGGTTAAAGGACACTTGCTTATTACCTTGTGAACATCTTCGGACACTAATCCCAAAAGGTGGAGTAATTTTTCAACAGGGCTTATTGGGCGATTTATATACATAGCGGTAAATAAATCGCGGAACGTTGGCCACATTGTATAAGTGCCATCAAAGGGCTTTATCTTACACGGAGGTAGATTTATAGAAGAGACTGGGACTGGGATCGGAGTAGTTCCCTTGCCTTATCCGCTCTTAAACGTTCCAAATGTTCGGTAACGAAGGAAATACCTCGGGTATATGTCGCGTAAGAAGACATATATTTTTGTTTTATTTCCTTAAGCATTTTTTATTGGTATCGGATTCCAATTGTAAAGAATCGTAACAAGCCCTAACCGACTCCCATAAACGATTTAGTTCATTTTCGTGGATACAAAGTGAACCAATTTATGATCCGCTTGAGCTATACCGGAATAAAAGCCTCAAATTCCGTCAAGCGATCAGATCTTTTCACTAATTCCGAAATATCAGTCATTATCGAGTTTATATCTCAGTATTAACAAGCAAAAGTTTATATTAAAAAAAAAACGGGTTTCAAAAACTATCAAAATTTAATAAGTCTCAAAAATTTTTTATGAAAAATGGGTAAAAAACTTATTAAAAAGTTTTAAAAACGGGTTAATTTGAAAAAATGTTCAAAAAATTTTCAAAAAAAACTTTGAAAATTTAAAAAAAAAAATTCAAAAAATTTTATGAAAATGGGGTAAAAACTTATTAAAAAGTTTTAAAAACGG